>CANIUD010000124.1:1062500-1140000 GCA_947470075.1 Closterium sp. Yama58-4 | reverse complement strand
GGATGAGTATGAGCAGTGCACGCAAGAGATGAGCTACTCAGGCAGCTGGAAGGAACGCTGAGAAAACGACGTGGAATGGCATACTGCAGTATGCTTCACCAATTTTCTGCCGTTTTCAACAGCACCTCACTGTGTTGCTTGCGCGGCACTTCTCAATCCCGCGTGTCTTAGATCCAGAGAGCTGCAGCCGCACGGGCAAGCAACAGGAGGCATTTGAATCGTTTCTGAAGGCAGGTTGGGGAAGGGAAGCATCTTACTGTGTTGCTTGTGTGGCACTGTTCGATCTCGGGTGTGCCAGATCCAGAGAGCTGCAGCAGCAAGGGCGAGCAACAGGAGGCCTCCAGCCACTGCAATGCCGATGATGGCTGCTGTGGGTAGGCCTGGCTGACTGGCGGGTGGAAGGGAGTCACCGGGTGGTGCTGGCGGGGTGATGGATGGCGTGGGGAGAGGGAGGAAGAGTAGGGTAACAAGAAAAAAAAGGGTTGGGGAAGGGAGGGGAGGAACATTATTGAACAAAGAAGGCAGAAACACAATCAATTCTCCACAAGGAAAGAAGAAGCTCGAATACTTACAGGGAGAAATTGAAAGTGGAGAGAGAGAAGAAGAAGGAGAAGAAGAAGAAGACTAGAAAAAGAGGAGTGGGAGACTGACCAGAAGGGGCTGGTGGAGGAGCGGGGGAAGGTAGCGTGCAGTTGGAGCAGAACGCGCGGCACAGCGAGCAGAAGGCGGAGGAGCGATTCTGCTGCACAACGCAGCTGGTATCGGGGGCCGGGCATGTGAGACCCGTGCCGTTGATGTTCAGGGAGACGAGAGAGCTGATGGCCCCGAGCGTGGCTGGCAGGACGCCCTTGAGCTGGCTGCCTTGCAACCCGCTGGGATGGGATTCGCGCATGGGAAAATGGCACGGGTAAGGAGAGGGAGTGTGTTTTGAGACGTCTCAAAACACGCCCTTGAGCTGGCTGCCTTGCAACCCGCTGGGATGGGATTCGCGCATGGGAAAATGGCTCGGGTAAGGAGAGGGAGGTGTTTTGAGACGTCTCAAAACACGCCCTTGAGCTGGCTGCCTTGCAACCCGCTGGGATGGGATTCGCGCATTGGAGAATGGCACGGGTAAGGGGGAGAGGGAGAAAGGAGCAGGTAAAGCGCCAAGAATGGTGGGAAGCACCGCCAGTTGAGGGACGTGCGGGTTCAAGGATGGTGCGAGCAGTGGTGCATGGCATGGCATGGCATGGCATGGCATGGCATGGTGGTGCTTGCTTACAGGTAACCAGCTGGGTGAGGCCGCCAAGGGAGGATGGCATGGAGCTGCCTAGCTGCGTGTTGCTCAGATCCCTGCCATGACGTACCATGGCATGCCATAACGTGTAAATTCACCCCATCGCCATGGTGTACCGTGCGGTGCCGTGCCGTTCCATACCATGACATGCCATGCCATGCCATGCCATGCCATGCGGGGTGTAGCATAGCATGTTTAGCAGAGAGTAGCATAGCATGGAACTCGACCATGACTGAGCAGTGCGTGCATGCTCGCACGAGGCTGAGCGCCATGCATTTTGCAAGGTGGGGTGGAGTGGAGGAAGAGACTGAGGATTTTAGTCAAGACAGCGACTGACAGCGAAGTGAGAGAGGTGAGGTTGCCCAAGAACGTATCGTGTAATGCTCAAAAAACACCCTGCAATGTGCGATGAGTGAGGTGCGGCAATGTGAGGTGCGGCATTGTGAGGTGCGGCAATGTGAGGTGACTGACAGCGATGTGAGAGAGGTGAGGTTGCCCAGAGCATCGGGAATGGAGCCGGTAAAGCCGTTCATTGATAGGTTGCTGGTGGGCATGCGAGGGGAGAGGAGAGTGGGACGAGAGGGGATGGGAGGAGATGGGAGGGAGGAAGAGATCACAAGATCAATGGCCAGGCATGTGGGAAGTGGGCGTCCTGAGATGCCTGGGAACGGCATGGCATGGCATGGCATGGCATGGTACGGCATGAAATGGCTTTGGCATGGCATAGCAATCGGCATGGCAAGGTGTGGTGTGGCACAGCATGGCAAGGCAAGGCATGGCTTGGCAAGGCATGGCACAGCATGGCAACGGACTGACAGGGTGGAGATGCCATCAAGGGAAGTGATGGATGATGGGAGGGACCCAGTCAGTATGTTGTAGGATAGGTCCCTGTGTCAGCATGCACATGGGCACATGGGATGGTGGATAGGCAAATGCAAGATGCATGTGTGTAAGGAGAGGAGAAGGCAGAAAAGCAGAATGTCAAAAGGGCAGAAAAGCAGAAAGGCAGAAAGGGCAGATCTGAAAAAGGCAGAAAGAAAGAGAGGGGGAAAGAATGGATGATTGGGAAGACATAGGGGACTCAAGACGTAGCCTAGGGGATAGGATCCGAACGTTTCGGCATGTGGAATGATGGAGACTCCAAACACAGAGGCATGGATGGAGGCATGGGTGGAGGCATGGATGGAGGCATGGATGGAGGCATGGATGGAGGCATGGATGGAGGCATGGATGGAGGCATGGATGGAGGCATGGATGGAGGCATGGATGGAGGCATGGATGGAGGCATGGATGGAGGCATGGATGGAGGCATGGATGGAGGCATGGATGGAGGCATGGGTGGAGGCATGGATGGAGGCATGGATGGAGGCATGGATGGAGGCATGGGTGGAGGCATGGATGGAGGCATGGGTGGAGGCATGGATGGAGGCATGGGTGGAGGCATGGATGGAGGCATGGATGGAGGCATGGGTGGAGGCATGGATGGAGGCATGGGTGGAGGCATGGTGCCATGACATGGTGAAGCAGCACGTACGTACAGGTTAATGAGATTAGGAAGAGTCCAAACGGCGGAAGGTAATGACCCAACCAGCTGGTTATCACTCAGGTCGCTGCTCACAGTTAAAGTGCATGCACCATGCACCATGCAGCATGCAGCATGCAGCATGCACCATGCACCATGCAGCATGCACCAAGCCGCATGCACGCCAGGAGCATAACACACAGGTGGGGACATGACATGCAAGACGTTGTGATACGGCACAAACGAATTGCCGGCATGGAAGGAGGACAGGGAGAGATTGCTTTGGCTGAGCGCAGCATGAACCACACTGATGGAAAGAGACGCAAGACGAATCTTCGGAGAATCATGCAATTTGGCGTGGGCATGGGCATGGGCATGGAAAGGGGCATTGGTATGGGAACGGACATGGGCATGGGCATGGGCATGTGAGGGAGAGGAGGCGCACAGGGAGATGAGGGAGGAGAGGTTGCCGATGAAGGTAGGCATGCGACCAGACAACCCGTTGTCACCCAACGTCCTGAGGTAAGGTGAAAGAGCATGAGGTGCAGTGAAAAAGCATGAGGTGCGGTGAAAAAGCATGAGGTGCGGTGAAAAAGCACGAGGTGCGGTGAAAAAGCATGAGGTGCAGTGAAAAAGCACGAGATGGGGTGAAAAAGCATGAGGTGCAGTGAAGAAGCACGAGATGCGGTGAAAAAGCATGAGGTGCGGTGAAAAAGCATGAGGTGCGGTGAAAAAGCATGAGGTGCAGTGAAAAAGCATGAGGTGCGGTGAAAAAGCATGTGGTGCGGTGAAAAAGCATGAGGTGCGGTGAAAAAGCACGAGGTGCGGTGAAAAAGCACGAGGTGCGGTGAAAAAGCATGAGGTGCGGTGAAAAAGCACGAGGTGCGGTGAAAAAGCATGAGGTGCGGTGAAAAAGCATGAGGTGCGGTGAAAAAGCATGAGGTGCGGTGAAAAAGCATGAGGTGCGGTGAAAAAGCACGAGGTGCGGTGAAAAAGCATGAGGTGCGGTGAAAAAGCATGAGGTGAGGTGAAAAGGCATGAGGTGCGGTGAAAAAGCATGAGGTGCGGTGAAACGAACACGCCGTGAAACGAACATGCGTGAGGGGGAAAATGTGGTGAGGAAGTATGGTCAACTGATGCGCTGTGGAGCAGGGTACGACAAACAGGGCTCTCCTTTTGAGGCGCCTCAAACATGACATCAGGAGAAAGGGTTCCGTACAGATAACTGAGATCTATGAGAGACGCCAGAGTTGACTTTTTTTGAGGCGCCTCAGAAATCGTCTCATGACTTGAGAAAGGGTTCCGTACAGATAGCTGAGGTCTATGAGAGACGCCAGAGTTGCGGGGATAGAGCCAGTCAACGTGTTGCTGGTCAGATCCCTGCACCCATGGAGGGAGGGGAGAGAGTGAAGAGGTGGGGCTGGGAGCGTGGAAGATTTTTTTGGAATTCAGAAGAAGGGCAGAGAGGGGCAAAGATGAAAGGCGGACGAATGAAGGGCACGGGGGAAGTGTAGGGGGAAGGGAAGGAAAATGCACATATTCACAAACACACACACACACGCACACATACACACACACACAGACATATACACACAAAAACGCACACCCTGACGCACATATGCACAAGCATAACACATGCGCGTGCATGCGTGCCCCCTGGAAAGTGTGACTCACAGTGATAAGAGGTTGGAGAGGCGGTTCAAGGACGAGGGGATGGAGCCGTCCAGTGTGTTGCTGGACAACAGGCTGCTCATGCGGGGGGAGGGAGAGAGAGGGTGGGGTGAGGGAATTTCTTAGAGGCGCCTCAAGAAGTTTCGAGGCGAGTCAAAAGAGAGGTGGTGGAAGGATGAGGGGATGGAGCCGTCCAGTGCGTTGCTGGACAACACAACAGGCTGCTCATACGATGGGCGTGAGAGAGAGAGGGAGGGACGGGTGGAGCTAGTGAGGGGCACGTGCACTAGAGAAGGTCAGAGGCCATGCATTCGGCGGGCGGCAAGACACATGGGACGAGGTAGGGCATGAAAGACTGGAACGGATCAATCAGGTGACTTCCGGGAAGCATGGGGTGACAGGAGGCATGGGGTGGCAGGAGCCATGGGGTGAGAGGAGGCATGGGGTGAGAGGAGCCATGGGGTGAGAGGAGGCATGGGGTGAGAGGAGCCATGGGGTGAGAGGAGGCATAGGGTGACAGGAAGCATGGGGTGACAGGAAGCATGGGGTGAGAGCACTGACAGGACGCGAAGTTGATGCAGGCTACCCAATGATTCAGGAATGCTGCCGGATAGGCGGTTGTTCTGAAGGGCACTGCGGTGAGCATATGGCACAGCATGGTTACATGCACCATGCGCAGGGTGAAAATGCATTCATCGCCGAGCAAAGGGAATGTGGTCAAGGCAGCAAGGGAGGGAGTGGTGGTGGTGAAGCGAGTATGGAGTGATGTGAATGCGCGGCAGCAGTGCAGGCAGCAGCAAGATCATCTCTCACTCCACCTCTCTAGCTCATTTAAGATACAAGAGAGAAAATTCTCACATAACAAAGAGATTGCATGATTGCGTGTGAAGGGAGGAGAGGGAAAGACATGGGAGGAACAAAGAGGGAAGGGGAGGCGAAGGGACGTCACGAAGGGGAGGTGAGGCGATGAGAATAGGAGTGACGGGGAATGGGAGTGAAGGAGAATGGGCGAATTACAGCACTTGGAGCTTGGACAGTCTTGTAAGAGATAAAGGTAGTGAGTTCATAAGCTGGTTGTCGTTGAGAAACCTGACCGGGCAGGCATGGTGAGGAGAGGTTGGAAAAAGAGGGAGAAAGGGAGGTTGTTGGTTGGTTGGACGGCAGGAGGGGAAAGAGTGTGACCGGTTTGATGGTATGGACACCAAACAGGCTGAGATGTACCATCTACAGTGCATACCAGGGTCACTTGAGAGAGGAGGGGTTGAGAGTGGGGAGAAGCGGGAATGAAGGAGCGGGGAGGAGGGAGCGGGGAAGAGGGAACGGGGAGGAAGAACAGATAATGCGACTGCACTGGATGGCAGAAGAGGAGCAGATGTGTGGTGGCACGAGAAAGAGCGAGTGAGTAAGCGAGCAAAGCCACACTGACTGACAGGTACTGCAGGTTGAGGAGCGACCCGAGGGATGCAGGGATGGTCCCTGTGAGATTGTTGGAGCCAATGTCCCTGACAGATGGATGCAGATTTGTAAGTGTGGCATGTGGCACATACATGGCACACAACATAAGTGGAGACGTGCGGGAAGGGAGCAGGAGCATGCCAGGTAAAAACGAGCGGAAGAAAGGCAGACAGACTTGTCACTCACATTGGCTTGCACGTATCGTTGACCAAAGCAACAAGGGAGACGGCGTAGGTGAGTTTCGGAGGCGCTGTGAAAGTGAAAGGAGGTGTAATTGAGAGGAGGGGGCAGTTTTGAGAGTATTCATATACTGTGCACACACAAGGTAGAGAGTCTTTGGAGGTTGGCGAGCGATGGCGGAATGGGCCCGGACATGGCATTGTATGTCAGTGACCTGCCAGTGCCATTCACACACATGCGCACAGGCGCACACGCACACATACGCACATGCACACATGCACACATGCACACATGCGCACATGCACACATGCACACATGCACACACACATGCACACACACATGCACACATGCACACATGCGCACATGCGCACATACGCACGCATGCACACACGCACACATACGCACGCATGCACACACGCACACATACGCACGCATGCACACACGCACGCATGCACACATGCACGCAGGAAGATGGAAAGTGTAATGGAAGTGGCATGTGCGCATAATAATTGACGTGCAGTGGATGGGTGTCATGATTGGTGTGGAGTGCAGTGATTGCAGTGCGCATAATGGAAGTGGCATGTGCAGTGGGTGGGTGTCATGATCTGTCTGGCACATCAACCCCAGCACAGTCAGGACCATCACCATTACCTACGCCATCACCGTCACCATCACATCACTATCACCACCAACTCGCCTCCCCTGCTTCTCCTGCTCCCTGCTCACCCCCCTTCCCTGTTTCGATTCCTCGCTTCAACCCTCCCTCTCTGTCTCCCTCCCTCCCTCCCTCCCTCCCTCCCTCCCTCCCTCCCTCCCTCCCTCCCTCCCTCCCTCCCTCCCTCCCTCCCTCCCTCCCTCCCTCCATCCCTCCCGCCCTTCACCCCTGCTCCCTCTCTCCCCTTCTCCCGCACTCACAGCACGGAGAGGCGAGAGAGGTTGCTGAGGGCTTGGGGAATGGACCCTAGGGATCCCCCATTGTCCGCGTAATGATCCAGCTGCCTGCTCGCGCGCGCTCACAGAGAGGAAGGTGGGTGAGGAAGAACGGGAGGGAGGGCAAGGCAAGGCAGCTTCTGAGGCGCTTCAAAAGGCATGTGGAATGGACCCTAGGGACCCCCCACTGTCCGCGTAATGATCCAGCTGCCTACTCGTGCGCCCTCACAGAGAGATGGGGCGAGGGGGGAACGGAAGGGGGGGAACAGGAGGGGGGCAACGGAAAGTGGCAACGGGAAGGGGGGAGAGAAGGGGGAAAGGAGGGTGGCGAGAGGGTTGTGATGGAAGGAACAAGTTGAGGGAAGGAGCAAGAGAAATTGCATGCGTAGGCATGGCACGGCATGGCGCGGCATGGCATGGCACATCCCATTCCGCGGCCTCACATTTTCACGATCATGCCATCTGAGTCGCACATCAACGCAAACGCGTCCGCGCAGTTTGCCCCCGCCGTCCATCCGAAGAACGTTGCGCCCCACTCCCGCTCACACTCCGCCAGAACCGCCGCTGCCGAGAAACGGCGGAGCACAGAGGTGGGTTAGACGGTGGAGAGGGCGTGTAGGGAGCGCATAGGAAGAGAGCGCGGGTATCAGCGGGGACTCACGGCGAAAGGCATTCTGCAGATGCTATGGTATTACCTAAGGTACGTCGCGATGCGAGGGGGAGAAAAATTTCTTACACGTGGCATGTGAGGAATGGGAGAGGGAGAATGGCACGTGGGGAGAGGCAAGGGAATTAAGGCCTGAGGGGGAGGTGCTACCTTGGGACGGTTCTATCGCCTGCGCAATCACAGCACGCGGCAAGCCCGAGGAGACTAACAGGCACACCGTCACGACTAGATGCCACCTAATGTCACGCCACGGGGGATCACAACTTCCGTGACTGTAACGAGATTTATTTGTATTGTAGCGGTGGCAGTTATTAGGTTTTGTGGCCATTCTGAAAAAGACTGGATGAGGTGTTTCCATCAGACGTCGGAATCTAGATATATCGTTGCCCTAAAATGCTAGAGCAACGAATTCTGCTGTAATAGGCTCATGCCGACCTGAGGAGGTCATGACTAATATACTAATTTGAGACTTGCATAATCGAAACAGCACGACGGATCGCGTAGAATATGGCGAGGTGACTGCCAAAAGACTACTGAAAATACTGTCAATCCGCCCGGATACGAATACAAAACTGTAAAACTGTTTTACATACGAATACATCCACGATTGTGAACACTACTGTGCAGTTGGCGGATGGACAAAGTTTGATCGTTTCAAGCAGTCACTTACGCATCGGATTCAGCATCGCCACCACCCAGACCCACTACTGAAAATATACACAATACAGAAAGTTTAGCGGAACATGAGTCTATGGCTGACTTTTCAGTATAGCTTCGTTTTTCAGTATACAAAAGCATTTTCATTTTCACCCACCCAACTCAAACACCACAACCAAACCCCCCCCCCAACCCCCCTACCAGACGTCCCATCTCGCACCCCATTCCCCCCCCCCCCCCCCCCCCCCCCCCCCCCCCCTCCCCCCCAAGTCACATCTGCACATCCACCATGTAGGGGGCCTCCACCCAAAGAGGCCCGCCCTCCACCTCGACATCGTCCCTCTCCCGATCCACCAAGTCCACATTCAACCCCCCCATGGAAGACGCCGCCCGAAGCAGGATGACACGAGCTTGCGCCCGTTGTAACGCCACTCCGATGAGCGCCTTCAGAGACCCCAAAAGGTAAGCCGAGAACGAAGTGTCATCCTCCCGACAAGCCCCCCGTGACACAGCTAGCCCCACGTGCGCGTCCCCCTGCTGTCGAAGCCACCGCCGGAAGCGACCGCCGAGACACTTCCACGTCTCCACTATCAAAGGGGTGAACTGCACGCCTCGGTTCCGTGCAAGAAGAGGCGCGTAATCCCCCGTTTTGCGACGCTCCCACTCCTTTGCCGCCACGCCTATAGACCGCCCGCACTGCCCTAGCAGAGATGGAGACAGTGATAGCGGGTCCGCGACACTAATCTCTAAAGCATGAGCCTCCCCAGCCATTGGTCGTCGCACCGCTACGTCAACCCGCTTCCCCGGCAGCACCGCACTATCCTCCATCGTCACCACCCCCCCTGACGCCTTAGCGATCTTTGCCACCGCAAACTTCACCTCATCATGCACCCGAGATGGACCGTGTTGGTGCTTGCATCTCAGCGCATGATGCGGGTCTGCTGGGTCATCATACGCTGTGCCACAAACACACTTCCCCGCCACTTGCAGCTGCTGGATTGGGAGACCAAGCCGTATAGCAGCAGCAATGCCCCACTCCGCTGCAGTGAATGTGAGATCTGAATGAGCCGGAACTGCCGAAACCCATGCACCAGCCCCCGGGCCCTGAAGGGATGTGAAACGGGCCAGGGTGGCATCGTCACGAGCCAAGCGGCGGAGTGCCTGGAGCTCCTCAACAGCCAACTGCCGCTGCCGCGCCTGGAAAAGCCGAAGAGGAGGGGCCGCCACACACAGGGGTAAGTCCGGCAGCTCCTGGCGTATAGTCGCGGGCAACTGCTCAATGGCCTTGGCAAACCACGGGTCAAGAAGCTCCGCCCCCGCCGAAGTGGTGAGGTACTCTGCGAACATCGCCTCCTCGCCCGCCACCCCCAAATGTGCAATATCCCGTGCGGCCTGCGCCCACCCACAAACATAGGAGAGCGGACTCAAAGAGGCCGCCGCCCGGATCCCAAACCCTCCGAGGCGCACAGGGAGATGCAGCTGCATGCGTGCGCGCCTAGACCTGCCGGGATCCTGCTCCCAAGTGCCAGGGGGGAAAAGCTGCTCAAAGCAATCCTCCAGACAGCTGTCCCACTCTCTAAAGGCCTCCACCACCTCCGGCCGCGGCGGCATAGTCCGGGCCAGGTACATCGGCCGTGCTGAAACTGCAATAGCGAGGAGATGCGAGGCCATCTGGGGGTGGTCGAGCAGGGGGAGCCACGGCAATGGCGCCTGCAACTCGCGAAGCCGCTTCCGTAATCGGGCCCCCTCCCAATCCTCCTCCCCAATAGGCACGCCCACCACAGTAAGACCCTCCTCCTCCCGCTGCATCCCCAAAGGCAATGCCCGCTCCATATCCCCACCTCCACGCTCCCAAAACCTGCACTTGTGCGCGTGCGCCTGCACTTCCAGCCCCACCCACTCCAACCTCTCTCGCAGCACCCCAAAAGCCTCCAGAATCCTAGCCGCTGGTCCCAGGATGTAGGTATCGTCTGCATAGCTCAAGAAAAGTAGGTCCCTGAACTCTCTAGTCACCGTCCCCAGCACCTGCTGCTGCGTGAAAGCGAAAAGAAAAGGGCCGAGCGGGTCCCCCTGTCGCGATCCTCGTGCCGACTCAAGACTCTGTACGAAAGGGCCCGCTCGGAGGTACAGGTCGCTAGGTGTCCCATAGAAGACACGCAAGAATGGGATCATTCCTGAGAAAGGCGACTCCTTCAGCCCCTCGAACATCGCGTGGCGATGAAACGAATTGAAGGCGTTCGCGACATCTATCTGCAGCGCACACCAGTCGGGGTGAGTGGCCAGCGCTGACCGGAAAGAATGAGTAAGAATCTCCACCCCGGCCCTGGTGCCCACTCCCAGCTGGTTACACGGCAGAAAATAAGAAGCCATCACAGGGCGAAGCGAGATGCAGAGAGCTCGAGCGAGGATACGCGGAAGCACCTCCCCGATCGCCACCGGCCGGACGTCACCGTTGGGTTTGGAAAGCCCGACTAGGTTGGATGCGGCGAGCCAGGGCCGAGCTCGCTCGGGGACCTGTCCCGCCACCCATTGGTTGAACACTTCCAGCAGGTGGGAGAGGCAGGAAGGTTCCGTGAGGAAAGTGTCGCGCAGATGCTCTGTGACCCATCCCGATGGCCCTGCAGCTGAGGCGCGTGTAGCTGTGTGGATAGCTCTAGCCAGAATGTCGGTCGTGAGTGGAGGCCGCTGAGGAGCGTCGACAGTAAACTCACGAACCCACGGTGGTACCTCGCCACTGCTAGCTGGGTGCTTCCCTCGCAGCGACTGCACCATAGCCTCAGTTGGTCGAGCCAACTCTCCTGCTGTGAGGCAAGACAAACCACGGCTCCACTCTCCCACTTTACACCGAGATCGGCACCGTGACAGGCGGATGGCCTCCGGGTCCTGGTCAGAGCACGTGTAGGCAAGTGGGCGAACTGCTGGCCGTGCCGCCGCCATGGCAGCGTCGAACAACTCCCGCCACCTCCCCTCCCAGAAGGCCCCCAGCCGCTCTATGATCAGCGCCTTCTGACCTATGCCTGGCTTGGGAGGCACGGCTAGGATGAGGCGCGGAAACGCCAGGAGTAGGAGGGTAGCAGCTTCATCTCCCGGTCGGCTCTTCAGCCGCTTCAAGATGCAACAGAGTGCGTCTAAGACCCCGGACCGGGCCCGCTGCGGGATTCGGCGCACTGTCCTCCCTCCAACCGCCTCCACACAGAAAAATGCCTCCCACTCCCATGACTTAACCCCTGCCCACGCCTCGTCCCCAAATTCCCGCGGCGTCGGTCGCTCCTGTGTGTCGGTCTCCACCAGAGACGGGATCGAGCCAAGTGCTTGTGCGCGTCTCTCCGCCTCAGCCGCCCGGCATACCCTCATGTGGTTCGCAGCGGCCCCTCTCGTGGCGAACGTGTGGAAACACGTGTCACACGGGAAACGGGGGCATGGGGAAGGCGGACTGGGTGGTTCTCCGTCCGCCTCTGACTCCTCCGCAGTCGCCATGGGGGTATCAAACTCCAAAAGTCGGCACCACTCCTCCAACTGCTGTTCCCGGTCGTCCATCGATCCCCCCCCTGCCTGCTGCGTACCCTGGGGTGCCCCGGGCACCCTCGGCTCCCCTCCTGCCTGCTGCACTCCCTGGGGTGCCCCGGGCGCCCTCGGCTCCCCTCCTGCCTGCTGCACTCCCTGGGGTGCCCCGGGCACCCTCGGCTCCCCTCCTGCCTGCTGCACTCCCTGGGGTGCCCCGGGCACCCTCGGCTCCCCTCCTGCCTGCTGCACTCCCTGGGGTGCCCCGGGCACCCTCGGCTCCCCTCCTGCCTGCTGCACTCCCTGGGGTGCCCCGGGCACCCTCGGCTCCCCTCCTGCCTGCTGCACTCCCTGGGGTGCCCCGGGCACCCTCGGCTCCCCTCCTGCCTGCTGCACTCCCTGGGGTGCCCCGGGCACCCTCGGCTCCCCTCCTGCCTGCTGCACTCCCTGGGGTGCCCCGGGCACCCTCAGCCCCCCTCCTGCCTGCTGCACTCCCTGGGGTGCCCCGGGCACCCTCGGCTCCCCTCCTGCCTGCTGCACTCCCTGGGGTGCCCCGGGCACCCTCGGCTCCCCTCCTGCCTGCTGCACTCCCTGGGGTGCCCCGGGCACCCCCGGCTGCCCCCCTGCCTGCTGCTCTCCCTGGGGTGCCCCGGGCGCCCTCGGCTCCCCTCCTGCCTGCTGCACTCCCTGGGGTGCCCCGGGCACCCTCGGCTCCCCTCCTGCCTGCTGCACTCCCTGGGGTGCCCCGGGCACCCTCGGCTCCCCTCCTGCCTGCTGCACTCCCTGGGGTGCCCCGGGCACCCTCGGCTCCCCTCCTGCCTGCTGCACTCCCTGGGGTGCCCCGGGCACCCTCGGCTCCCCTCCTGCCTGCTGCACTCCCTGGGGTGCCCCGGGCACCCTCGGCTCCCCTCCTGCCTGCTGCACTCCCTGGGGTGCCCCGGGCACCCTCGGCTCCCCTCCTGCCTGCTGCACTCCCTGGGGTGCCCCGGGCACCCTCAACTCCCCTCCTGCCTGCTGCACTCCCTGGGGTGCCCCGGGCACCCTCGGCTCCCCTCCTGCCTGCTGCACTCCCTGGGGTGCCCCGGGCACCCTCGGCTCCCCTCCTGCCTGCTGCACTCCCTGGGGTGCCCCGGGCACCCTCGGCTCCCCTCCTGCCTGCTGCACTCCCTGGGGTGCCCCGGGCACCCTCGGCTCCCCTCCTGCCTGCTGCACTCCCTGGGGTGCCCCGGGCACCCTCGGCTCCCCTCCTGCCTGCTGCACTCCCTGGGGTGCCCCGGGCACCCTCGGCTCCCCTCCTGCCTGCTGCACTCCCTGGGGTGCCCCGGGCACCCTCGGCTCCCCTCCTGCCTGCTGCACTCCCTGGGGTGCCCCGGGCACCCTCGGCTCCCCTCCTGCCTGCTGCACTCCCTGGGGTGCCCCGGGCACCCTCGGCTCCCCTCCTGCCTGCTGCACTCCCTGGGGTGCCCCGGGCACCCTCGGCTCCCCTCCTGCCTGCTGCACTCCCTGGGGTGCCCCGGGCACCCTCGGCTCCCCTCCTGCCTGCTGCACTCCCTGGGGTGCCCCGGGCACCCTCGGCTCCCCTCCTGCCTGCTGCACTCCCTGGGGTGCCCCGGGCACCCTCGGCTCCCCTCCTGCCTGCTGCACTCCCTGGGGTGCCCCGGGCACCCTCGGCTCCCCTCCTGCCTGCTGCACTCCCTGGGGTGCCCCGGGCACCCTCGGCTCCCCTCCTGCCTGCTGCACTCCCTGGGGTGCCCCGGGCACCCTCGGCTCCCCTCCTGCCTGCTGCACTCCCTGGGGTGCCCCGGGCACCCTCAACTCCCCTCCTGCCTGCTGCACTCCCTGGGGTGCCCCGGGCACCCTCGGCTCCCCTCCTGCCTGCTGCACTCCCTGGGGTGCCCCGGGCACCCTCGGCTCCCCTCCTGCCTGCTGCACTCCCTGGGGTGCCCCGGGCACCCTCGGCTCCCCTCCTGCCTGCTGCACTCCCTGGGGTGCCCCGGGCACCCTCGGCTCCCCTCCTGCCTGCTGCACTCCCTGGGGTGCCCCGGGCACCCTCGGCTCCCCTCCTGCCTGCTGCACTCCCTGGGGTGCCCCGGGCACCCTCGGCTCCCCTCCTGCCTGCTGCACTCCCTGGGGTGCCCCGGGCACCCTCGGCTCCCCTCCTGCCTGCTGCACTCCCTGGGGTGCCCCGGGCACCCTCGGCTCCCCTCCTGCCTGCTGCACTCCCTGGGGTGCCCCGGGCACCCTCGGCTCCCCTCCTGCCTGCTGCACTCCCTGGGGTGCCCCGGGCACCCTCGGCTCCCCTCCTGCCTGCTGCACTCCCTGGGGTGCCCCGGGCACCCTCGGCTCCCCTCCTGCCTGCTGCACTCCCTGGGGTGCCCCGGGCACCCTCGGCTCCCCTCCTGCCTGCTGCACTCCCTGGGGTGCCCCGGGCACCCTCGGCTCCCCTCCTGCCTGCTGCACTCCCTGGGGTGCCCCGGGCACCCTCGGCTCCCCTCCTGCCTGCTGCACTCCCTGGGGTGCCCCGGGCACCCTCGGCTCCCCTCCTGCCTGCTGCGCTCCCTGGGGTGCTCCGGGCGCTCTATGGGGTCCCCCTGTCACCCCCGGCTGCCCCCCTGGCTGCTGCACTCCCCGGGGTGCCCTAGTCCTCTCCGCCCGACCACCGGTCTGCCACCCTCCCTGGGTTGCCTCTGTCGCCTCCGGCACCTCCCCGGCCTGCAGCACCCCCTGAGGCGCCCTTGTCGACCCCTGCTGACCCCCTGGCTGCTGCTCGCCCTGGGATGCTCCTTGCAACTTGGCTGCGTGTCGTCTCCCTCTTCGGCCCCGAGCTCGCGACCTTTTCGCTTGGCCTGCGCCGCCCGGGCTAGCGACCCCCTGCTGAACCCGCGCCTGTTGCTCTTGCAACCCACTGATCGGCTCTTCAAGTTGCATGCTTCTACGCTCTTGGGGCCGGTTCCTTTCTCGACACCCTTGCTGCTCCCCTTCTTGCGGCTGAGACTGATTCTCCGTTTGACACCCCTCCTGTACGCTTCCCTGCCGCTCTCCCCCCCCCCTCCTCCTGTGCCTCCTCCATCTCCACCTCCAACACCTGCGGCCACTCAGCTTGCAGCCCAAGCTGTCTCTCGACCTGCTGCTCCGTTACCATTCCTATCTCTATCTCCATGTCCACTTCCGACTCCTGCTCCCCCCCAGCCTGCGGGTCTTCCTTCCCCTCTGCCGGCAGCTCTTGCTGCCTCGTTGCCTGCGGCTCCTGCTGCCCTCCAGCCTGCAGCTCTTGCTGCCTTTCAGCCGGCAGCTCCTGTTGCCCCCCCATCTCCATCACCATCACCGCCTCCGAAGCCTGCTGCCCCTCGACCTGCCGGTCCTGATCCCACCCAGCCTGCAACTCCTGCTGCCCCCCAGCCGGCCCCTCTTGCTGCCTCCCAGCCCGCAGCTCCTGCCGCCTCCAGGTCGGTGCTGCCCTCCAGCCTGCAGCTCTTGCTGCCTTCCAGCCGGCAGCTGCTGCTGCCCCCCCATCTCCATCTCCGCCTCCAAAGCCTGCTGCCCCTTTGTCTGCGGCTCCTGCTCCTTCCCAACCTGCGGGTCCCATTCAACCCCAGCCTCCAGCTCCTGCTGCCTCCCAGCCTGCAGCTCCTGCTGCCCCCCATCCTGCAGCTTTTGCTGCCTTCCAATAGGCAGCTCCCATTGCCTCCCCATCTCCATCTCCAACTCCAACGTCTGCTCCCCCTCAGCCTGCAGGTCCCGCTCCCCCCCAGTCTGCGGGTCCTACTCCCCCCCAGTCTGCGGGTCCTGCTCCCCCCCAACCTGCGGCTCCTGCTCCCCCCCAGCCTGCGGCTCCTGCTGCCCCCGGGCTTGCGGGCCTCGCCGCGCTCCTTCCCCTTGACCCCGCGGAACTCCTGATTTGCGCCTCCGTTCCTGTCTTCGGGCTAATCGGGGACCACATGTCGCTGAGTTGTCGCATTTAGTGAGTGCCGGGCGTGCTAAAGGGGTGTTAAGTTCTCGCCGACGCTTGTCATGCGACTCCTGTAGACGCTGGCGATGTGCCTCCCAAGCTGCCATCGCCGCGTCGGAGGTGTTGCCTTGCCTGTGCTCTCCATTGCCACTTTCGACCACTTCTCTAGTGGCCACGCCTAGGTCGGTATCGAGGCGTTGCCTCTTGGTCAGATTGTCGTGGAGGCACCTAGTGACTTTGTCGCACATGCCGCGGACGAGTGGTCCCTCCTGCTGCTCCGTAGGCTCTCTCCCCCTCTTGTGCCCGGCTATTGGGCAGGTCGCCTTTGAAGTCATCGTTGTCATTCCTTCCTCCGTGCTTCCGGTGGCCCATTTCGCCTTGCCGTCACGTCCTCCTCCCTCCCGGACCCCGGCATCCCCGGGGTCCGGGCTGTCTTCCATGGTTCCGCTGTGACGTCACGTGTCTCGATGTCGGGGCGTGGATCCCGCACCTGGGCAGCCGGTCTCAATGTGGGGGCGCTGATTTGCAGCGCCGGATCTGAGGCTCGTCCTAAACGGCGATTTCGCTGGCTGGCGCGCTGCAGAGCGTCCTAAGCGGCGATTTCGCTGGCTGGCGCGCTGCAGAGCGACCTAAGCGGCGATTTCGCTGGCTGGCGCGCTGCAGAGCGACCTAAGCGGCGATTTCGCTGGCTGGCGCGCTGCAGAGCGTCCTAGGCGGCGATTTCGCTGGCTGGCGCGCTGCAGAGCGTCCTAAGCGGCGATTTCGCTGGCTGGCGCGCTGCAGAGCGACCTAAGCGGCGATTTCGCTGGCTGGCGCGCTGCAGAGCGTCCTAAGCGGTGTTTGTAACTGAAAATGGTGTTTGTAACTGAAAATCCTCTTCTCAGGGCTAGGGCAGGTCATCTAAGCGGTGTATAAGAAACCGCTTTCTATTGTGTGTGTGTAGCCATAAAGCATGTACCACCTGGCTGGACACACCCTACGTGCCCCCATCAACTGTAGGTGAGTAGCAATCGAGGTACTATCTGTTACAATGTAGCATAATTACGCAAGGAAAAGGAGTGGAAACGGGAAGAGAGGAGAAAAGGAGGAATAACGTGAGTAGAAAAAAGGAGAGAGGAAGAAAGAAGGAGGGGAATAGGGGAAAAATGATAGGAGGAAGAAAAACAGGGAAGAAGGAAGAAAAAGTAGCACACACAACCCCAAGAAAACCCCAATAGCACACACATTTAAAACACCATCAAGCCCTCCCATCAAAGCACCCCAACTGCACTCCCATCGAACCAAACCTCCCCCCCTAAACCCACTCCCTAAACCCGCATGTCTACCAAGTATGGTGCATCCGCCCACGGAGCATCACTGATGAGGGTGGGAAGGTGTACTTTCCCCACTGGTTCAACTTTTACAAATCTGGCTCATTCCCTTACCAACAGATTAATAATCTATGGGTAAGTGCTATGCCTGTGTACGGCTAATCTCCTACCAGCCACAATCATTGGTACGTGAGCACATGATACAAGAATAGCAATACTATATAACACGCCTAAAAAGGCAATGAATACAAGCAAGAAAGCACCTGCAAAAAAAAAAACAAGAGGCGACTAAGTCGACCTAGGGTTGCGAAGCGTTTCACATAAATTACATAAGTTATATAACTTTGAGAAGTGTAGTATAAAACTAAATTGCAGTTTGCCATTTTGTTGTAAGTTTCCTAAACCATTAACAGCAGGAATCGAACTCGAAATCTTTCGTTTCCCTGCTGAAATCTAACCGAAAGCGCAAACTTTGCTGTCTTTCGCACGCTACCAAATGTACATATCCTATGACAACGCGACGAATCTCACGCCACCTTAGGGTTTGGTCGTTCCTTTTTTCTCTCCCTCCCTCTCGCCAGTCAAATGCTCCCGCTAGTCACGCTACTCCACCTGCTAGTGCTAAGGTAAGATCATTTAGAAACAAGTGATCACGAATAAGACTAACCTGTCAGAGGTCCACTGGTGATCCCCGATGATCCTAGGGAAGGGTTACAGGCACGTTGGCCTGGGGGGTTATGGGCGCACTCACCCGCTACACAAACAAGCCCTTTTATCCCAGTGGTTAGTGGCTGGGATTCTGACATGGTATCAGAGCGAAGGTCTCGGGTTCGAATCCTGGTGTGTGCACCTCGGGCATCCCAGTGCGGGGGGGTGTCAGAGGTCCACTGGTGATCCCCGATGATCCTAGGGAAGGGTTACAGGCACGTTGGCCTGGGGGGTTATGGGCGCACTCACCCGCTACACAAACAAGCCCTTTTATCCCAGTGGTTAGTGGCTGGGATTCTGGCATAACCTTCTTAATATCTTATCATAATCGATTACTCTAGAGCTGGTCGTTCTTTAGGGATGCACGTTGTTCATCTTCAGGTTCTAGACTTGTTGTACAGATTTAAGCTTTAGGTCGTTGGTAAGGCTGCATGTGTTCTTCAGTTTCGCATCATCCCTTTCCTCTCTTGCACCCTTATTTTGTCGAAATTGAGTATGTCCATTGACGTACTTACGTCCTTACCTCTTATGGTCTTCTTATGTAGATTTGAACGTCTAACATTCTTTCCCTTAGTATACAGATAGTTATTAACCATTTTCACTGAGAAAGAGGTTGTTCTTACTTTGTGCTTATTGCCACCACCCCATTCTTATCTTCTCCATTTTGTTTCTAAGTTTTATATACCATTGCCGTTCAGTTTTTATTCCATTCAGTCATGAGCTTCTGATTCAATGGGCGTTCTCTTTCAACTATGCACAATCATATTGTAGCTTGGTGAGTTCGAACTTTTCTAAAAATTCCATCACATCTAAATCGTCTGCATGCATTCATATCCATAGCTGAGTCTCACGTGCGTTCGATCAATCTCCTTTTTTTTTCTTTCGTTCTCATTTGTTTCTCTTATCCGTTCATCTTTCCGTTTCGATCTCAACGTTAACCTTATTCGCTAGCCGCAAACTTCATTTTGTTTCCGTTCTGTTGAATCTTGTTTTCTTTCCACTCTATTTTGTCTTGTTTCTTTGAGCCTTTCGATTTCGCATAACACCTCTTTCCTATGCATTGTTTAGCGTGTTCGTTCTCCGATTGTCGTATGTGTGCTCCATTTGACTAGTTTTTTTTTGTTGGAAATTGATATTTATTGGATGTATTGAATCGGTTCAGATTTCTATGCATTTTTCTGGTATGTAACTTATTCCATTTGTCCCCCCCCCCCCCCCCCCCCCCCCCCTCCTCCAGAGTCTTTGCTGTACCATTCGGAAAGTCAAGGCTAATGTGAACGTAGAAATATTTTTGTTTGTATGATATGAAATTTTTTGAAAGTGTGTAACACTTTCTAAAAATGTGTATTGGAAGTCTTGGTTACAAACCACCTTGAACATGGCTTGAGAAAAGATTGTTCTTGTCGAAATGAATCTACAACGGCTTTAAGGCCTTCATATGCTGCCCTCGACGCACACAAGGAACAGAGATACGGTACACCTGCTCTCACAATGAGTCCGAGGTTTGTGATCGCTTATTTCTGTCTTGTTGTGATGTTTCTGGAACTCCCACATTAGATGACCTACTCATGATTGATTCTAGGTGTGATGTATACATAGTACGCAGTTCTGTGAAAGTATCCTGGCTGGAACATTTATTCTTGTACGGGTTTTTATTGCTCAATCATACGGTACATACGATCATTTACCATTCAGCGAACTTCTCAAAGTCCCCAATGGTAATACAAAGCCATACCTCTGCGTTTACACTCCTCCTAATGCGGCTCTCGCGCCTCATGCACCCATCCCAAGCCATCCCGCCTGCTAATCCACTTGGTGATTTCATTCTAACGATCGTATGCCAGTCACGAGGCTTCATTGGCAATCTTGGCCTCTCGTGTGCTCTCGCGGACAATCGCGAACGTGAAAAGCAGCTCTTGACAATAATTCTAGAGTAGTTGCTAACTCCGTCATACAAAAATCACTTGCATGCAATGTCGCTCTGTTATCCACACGTCAATCACGCGGCATCATCGGGAGACGTCAACATCCACGCCCTCGGCAGCTAACATCAACCACCACACTCTTCTGCTGCGCCAACAACCAGGGACATCTACATAAATGGAACGAGCAACCGTCATACACAACATTCCGAAACCCACCGGCATGGCGATCGCATCGCAACCAACCAACGCCACCTCTCTCAGCAATTCGTCGAGGCCATCAACCTTAACAAGACTCAGCACGCCTTCAACGCTCCTAACTACACATGTCTCAGTAAACCAAACTGTAATGAAGCACGTTGCCATTGCAAGAGCAGAAAGCAAGCTTTCTCAATTGATGCTATTGTATTGTTATGTTAGATTTCTTCTGGGATTTTCTTATTTTGTCTGGATTTTTTTGTGTGCATATGGGTATGTGTGTCTGTGTGTATGTTATTCAGTGTGTGCACATGTCCATATGCTCCTATCATTGCATCAACAATGCGCATCTGTGGATTTCAAAAAAAAATCAGCCTGTCAATTCCGAGAAGGTTCTTTGCCCACTCAGTGAGTGTGTTCACTTGAACTGGATTTGATGGATATTGATTATTTTTTTAGTTTACACAGATTGTGTTGTTTCATGTAACAGTTGGATGATTCAGGAACTATGCTATTGAGCTCCCCCCCATGCTAGGCAGGGGATGCGGTAGCATAGGGTCTGGGTCAATTAACTGTTACGCATTCTTATCATGCTATGCACTCATTTCATTTCACTTATACAAAAATGTATACTTTCGAAAGTGTTACACTTTCTAAAATGACTTATTGTGAAAGCGCAGCAGCTTGTACGCAGCACAAAAAGCCATCGTCGAAGCGCTACTCGCCCTTCTCCGACTACAAAAGAAGGGGTTTCGGCCATTTGGCCTCACCCACGTTTTCATTTTTCGAAATTTCAAGTTCAGTTTTTGCCCGTCAAGCTGGCGAAGACTCGTTCCCTCCCTCGCTTCCAGTCTCCCTCTACTCTGTTAACGGACATCCTCAACTACAACCTATCTACTATGGCGCCGACTAATACCAACCAAGACGAGGGGACAAACGGGAACGCCCGACCTTTTTCCGAGTCCGGAAAAAAATCGGGGGAACCCGACCGACGCCCAAAAAGGAAGGCGCCTTCAACCGCTGTGGAGGTTCTGCTCGGAGGAGAACAGAGCGAAGCTCCAGCCGCTGCACCTCGCCCCAGTCAGCAGCAGCGCGTAGAGCGCGCCCCTGGCGAGAAGGTGCCAGACGCGGCTGACGTCACCCCAGCCGCCTCTGACGTCGCGCCTGACACAGGCACGCGCGGTCAAGGCAACCGCGCGCCGGTGAAGCCTGACGGCCACACGCCTGCACCCGCCCCAATTTCGACCCCCCCAAGCTTGTCGCCGGACCAGATAACAGCACTACTGGCGCTGTTACAACAGCAACAAACTACTGCAAATCGTTCTACCTCTGCAAACGATACGAATTTATCTGCAAAGCCATAAAAAAAATGCGAGTCCTCCCCGCCTCCTCGCGCCGCTAAGCTGCCGCGCCATGCGGAGACACCGCTCAACCCGGCCACCACCGCGCCTCTCGACGAGCCCAACGAAGACAGCGACAATGACAGCGAAAATGGTGAGGCCCCTCACGTCGTCAATTTTCCGCCTATCTTCGCGCACCTCCCGCCTCTCCCGTCTCCAAACCCAAGCGTGGCCGCAGCTTCGTTCACCCGCAAGGGTGTTCGCGAGCAAGCAGAAGTCTTCGAGGCTCTGCTAGCGTACCTGAAGCACGCCGACTTTAAGGCACGCCGAGGTGACGTCGAAGGCGCGCTTACCCACATCGCTCAAGGACAAGCGCTCATCATGAAGCGCTTCGAGGTGCTGCAGGTAGCAGACGCGGCTGGATTCGACACTGCCGACCGCTACCAGCTGTACCAGGCGAAGAGCATTCTGACCTCCCGTCCGTTCAAGCAGGCGGCGGCGGATGTCGCGGCGGCCAAACGGACCTACGCTACCTACGCCCGCGGCACCCGAAGCCACGCACGCGAGACATCATTCAATCCCAAGGCCTCTATTCCTGCTACCTGCAGCACCCGGCCCTTCAAGGGCTCCTGCTTTCGCTGCGGGCAGATGGGGCACATGGCCAACGCATGCCCCTCGGGTGGCCCGGGCGCACAAGGCCCTGCACCGGTGGTGTGAGGCGTATAACCTCCAAGTGCTCAAGGCGGATAGCCTTGAGCTCACCCCTGGGAGGGGAAGGAGCAACCGCACCAGGGGGTGCAAGGCCAGTGGCCAGCCCGGGGGGGTAAGGACCAGGGGTCCTAGGACCCAATGTCCTTAGCTTGTTGTTCAAGCATGGGGAATGAGCGCGGGGGCGCACATCTTGCTAGTGCGTAGGCCTTGGTGGCCCTTTTAAATATTGCTTGCGTGTAGGCCTGGAGGCCCTTTCCATATTGTGCTTGTGTGTAGGCCAGGTGGCCCTTATATATATTTCGCTCGTGTGTAGGCCTTGGTGGCCCTCTATGCAAATGCTTGTGTGTAGGCCTTGGCGGCCTTTTTATATAATTCCTTGTGTGTAGGCCTTGGTGGCCCTTATATAATTTACTTGTGTGTAGGCCTGGAGGCCCTTTACATCCTCTTGCTCGTGTAGGCCCTGGTTGCCCCTTGCCATAATATTCTCACATTCATGCCTTGGTGGCCTCGTTTATGTATGGCTGGTGCTTAGGTGTGGGGGCCCCCCTTTTTGCTTGCACATAGGCCTGGTGACCCCCCCTTGCATCTCGCTCGTGGGTTAGGCCATGGTGGTCCCATGGATATATCGCTTGCTTGTACGCCCCTGTGGCTTGGTTTCCCCCGCTTATAGGCCCGGTGCCCCTGTCCTCGCTTACGCACAGCCCTTGGGAGCTCGTCGTTTGTTCATGATGATGGTAGTTTGCTCTTACCTCCTTAAAAAAAAAAAAAAAAACCGTTGGGCAATGACATGGCACCAGGAGGGCCACAAGTCACTGGCACCACCCCTCACTCAAGCCGTGGGGCTGCCACGGCACCCACCGAGGGTGGCGAGTTGCACGCTAGCCCCACAGACTCGGACCTTGGTCTCGGTCCTTCCCCATCGCAGTTCACAATTGTCTGCTAAGTGTCTCTTTATGCTATTCTAACACAGCACGTGCTGCTTCACCTCGTCGGATGGCAGCAGGCTTGACGACAATGGATGGACACATCGATTTCGACCCTTACGAGCACGCAATCACCGACTCGTGCATCACGTCCATGAGTGGTCGACTAAGAGGCGCATTCTCCTGGTGGTGCTAATGGTGCACGAGCAGCTTCATCCTCTCTATCATCGCGAAAGGCTATTGGCTTCCTTGGAAGGTTTCCCCTCCCAAATCATTCTCCGCACCCAACCACGCTGGCGCGTATGCTCACGCGAACTTCACACGCGAAGCAATAACCGACCTCTTGGCATCCGGGGCGGCAGTGGAAGCCCGTAGTATTGATGAGCTCACCTGCATCAGCCCTCTCAACGTCGTGGAACAGCGTGAAAAATGTCGGCTGATATTGGATCTGCGCCGCGTCAACCAACACCTCGTGGTCCCGAAATTCAAGTACGAGGGGCTTCATCGTGTGGCAGAACTGGCACAACGCGGCGACTGGATGTTCTCAGTGGACTTGAAATCAGGGTACCACCACGTGGACATCCACCCGACGTGCTGGAAGTTCTTCGGCTTCCAATTCAAAGGTCGATTATTTCACTTTCGATCCTTGCCCTTCGGTCTCGCGACGGCCCCGTTCGTATTCACTCAACTGATAAAGCAATTGGTCATGCGATGGCGTACCCACGGTATTAGGGTCGTCCCTTACGTCGACGACATCCTATTCCTCGGCAAGGACTACGACGCCGCGCGGCGCATCTGTTCGACGGTCATTGACGATTTGCGGCAGGCTGGGTTTGTGGTCAACAAGAAGAAATCTCACCTCATTCCGACCCAACGCCTGCGGTTCCTGGGCTTGGAACTGGATACATCGACGTGCACCTTCACTGTAGGAGAGGAGCGACGCACACAATTGAACGCGACACTAGCCGCCCTCGAAGCTGCAGGACGCGCCCATCGACCAGTGCCTGTTCGCCAAGTGGCACGCGTGACCGGCATGCTCGCATCGATGTCTCTAGCTCTGGGAGCCACGGCACGAGCATTTAGTCATAGCCTACTTCAGACAATACACGAGGCAAATTCATGGCACCAACGAGTGGTGCTCACGCAGGAGGCAATGCAGGAATTGCAATTCTGGAGCTCCGAGTTCGACCACTTTAATGGGGCGCCGTTCCACATTCGGCACAGCTTTGGTGCGGTGATGCACGTGGATGCGAGTGCACATGGCTGGGGGGCAACGCTGGACAGCTTCCCAGGATCGACAATAGAAGCTTCGGCACAAATGCCGGTGACGTTGCGCTCGACATCGAGCACCCGTCGGGAGATCGAGGGCGTTCTCTGGGCTCTGACGGCGTTTGAAGCCCACCTCCACGGAAAACACCTACTCGTCCGGGTGGACAACCAAGGGGTGTTCTTCATCTTACGCAAAGGCGGGTCCCGCTGCTTAAAGCTCACCCGCGTCTGCCAAGCATTGATCCATTTTTGCGTGCTGCATGAAACTCGTCTTGCCATAGAATGGATTCCGAGGTCTCTCAACGTGCATGCCGACGTACTCTCCAAGCTCCAGGACCATGATGATTACACTTTGAAGCAACCATGGTTTCGACTACTTGACAGACGCTTGGGACCCCACAAGATCGACCTCTTTGCAAACGCCACCAACGCAAAGCTCTCTCGTTTCTGCACGGAGGTGCCTCACCCTGCAGCGCACGCAGTCAACGCCTTCTCCATCTCATGGACTGGGGAACACGGCTTCGCTTTCCCACCTCCCCAGTTGATTCCTGCCGTGCTACATCATGCAAAACAGACGCATGCTCGGATCACTCTCATTATTCCAGAATGGCCGAGTGCGTTTTGGTGGCCCCAGGTCCACCCCACGCCAGACGGATGGGCACCGGAAGTACAGACCCACATCCAGCTCCCTAGCGGCAGCCAATGCCTTGGCACAGGCACCCACACAACAGCATTCTCTGGCAACGGCCTTCCCAACAGCATCATGCATGCACTCTTGTTGTCATTTGAATAAATCTTGAGCACGCTGTTGTTCTAATGGCACAGGCACCATGACCAGGCTTCATCACCGACTTCTGCTCATAACATCCCAAGTCAGGGCGGATTCGACCATTCGCACGTACGACCCCTACTGGCTCAAATTCCGCTCCTTCTGTGACCGATTCAAACTGACATTTCTACCTACCACTGACACCACGTTGGCGCTCTACTTGGTGCACGCGATCGAGCAAAAGGCCACGCTCTCCGTGGTACAGCTCACGTGCTCGGCAGTAACGTTCGCCCACCGCATGATTGGAGCTCATTGTCCTGTCTCTGGCCCGTTTACCAGTCAAATTCGCGAGTACGCCAAACGCCACTGCCCGCGCCCGTCCCGTATCAAGGAGCCCGTGTCTCTCCACCAAGTTCACAACATGGCGCAGCAGCTTGTACGCAGCACAAAAAGCCATCGTCGAAGCGCTACTCGCCCTTCTCCGACTACAAAAGAAGGGGTTTCGGCCATTTGGCCTCACCCACGTTTTCATTTTTCGAAATTTCAAGTTCAGTTTCCCACCCACCCCCCTTCATGCTAGATTCATATGTATTGTAATAATCTATATGACGGGCAATGCTGTACTTGACCACAAGCAATGAAGACGATGCTTATGCCACAAGCAATGAAGACGATGCTTATTGCTAGTCAAGTAGCAAGCTTTCTCAATACATAGACTATATTTGCCACACTAGCATATACATTATATTTATTCATTTTGCATTTAATATTTATTTCAGCATATCCATCATTATACTTCATCTATGCAAAACATCATCTGCATATGCATTACGGGTTATACATTCATGCGTTCACAATAACATCATTTGAGCAACCCATTTACATGTTTCATCCATCCAGTATAGATTCCGTCAAATCAAACTAGGAAATGAGAAGGAATGTCGTACGGCATGTGCTAAATTGCGTGGCAAATACCGTACATAGCAGCAGTCAGTTACTTAGCTACAGTTCACTAGATTTTCTTCGTCTTATTATTTCTTTAAGTCTAGAGGATGAAAAAAAAAAAGTGAACATAACTGTCAAAATGAAGAATGGATGATGCATTGATGTTGGTTGGGGTACATATAGCTAACCCTAAGTTTTGTACCCCCTAAGACAAACCTCACTATAGGCTACAACATTTGACACACCCCCATAGCCTAAGTGAGGGGTGTCTAGCAGAACCAAACGAGTACGGTCACAAGACCAGTCCAAGAAACAAAGCTCAGGGTGGATCACAACGTCACCACACAGTCTGAGCACAAACAACAGTGGCCACAAGGCCAGTCCAAGAAGTAACAGAGATATATAGAAAGCAAAGTAAACAGTACACTCAAGTCTAAGCAACACGAGAACCAGTGTCAACAAGGCCTAACTGCACACAGCACCTCTGGTGGTCACAAGGCGGAAGCGCCTTGGTGAAGATGTCTGCAGTGTTGGCCTCTGACTCCACAAACTCAAAGCGAGCCTGTCCACGCCTCTGCAACTCTCGCAGAAGAAAGTACCTGACGTGAATGTGCTTCACTCTGCTCTCCAGTCGTGGCTCTCGACAAAGGAGAATAGACGCCTTGTTGTCAGTGAACAAGGTCGGTGCAGAGCTCGGCCGCTCACCAAGGTCGGTGAGCAAGAAGGTCAACCAACGCAGCTCCTGTGCCGCCATGGCACCAGCGTAGATCTCAGCCTCAGCTGTAGAGGTCGAGACCGAAGAGGAGCGCGTGGACCGCCAGGAAACAGCTCCAGAACCCAGGCTGAAACAGTACCCCTGAGTAGACCTGTGAGTCTCAGCGTCGTCAGCGTAAGAGGAGTCACAGTGACCAGTAAGTACGACAGACTGCTGTCCTCCAAGAACTAGCCCCACGCCTGATGTCGTCGCTAGGTACTTCGCCACCCTCACAGCTGCTGTCCAGTGAACAGGACGGTGTCTCCCTGGCGCAACAAAGCGCGCAAGAACGCTGAGAGGGAAGGCGAGGTCCGGGCGAGTACAAGTCATCAGGTACATGAGGCAACCCACAAGCTCTGCGTAGGGACCACTAGGCTCGAACGGCTCGTCAGGAAAGGGTCCAGTGAGTCTGTGGTCAACAGCAAGAGGTGTGCGCTGTACTGTGGAGTGCTGAAGCCCGAACCGCTGAAGGACCTGCTGCACCATGTGCGACTGTGAAAGTGTAATGGTGCGAGCAGCTCTGTCCCTGGTGATCTGCAGGCCAAGGTAGTGGCGCAGCTCACCAAGATCAGTGCAGGTGTGTCTCTTCTGCAGTTCGGACTTCACGTGTGCCAAAGCAACCCTGTCAGGGGTGGCGAAAACAAGGTCGTCAACATAGACCAGAACAAAGAAAGGTGTGGGGCCACGACGAACGAACAGCGACGGGTCAGCAGAAGACGGCTGGAACCCAAGGTCAGACAGGGTAGAACGCAGGGTGTCGTGCCACTCACGAGGAGCCTGACGAAGACCGTAAACCGGTCGCCTCAGCCTCCACTGGGTCCCAGGAGGGAAAGAGCCAGTGAAGGCAGAGGGACGACGCAACCAGACCTCCTCGTGAAGACTGCCCTGAAGGAAAGCAGTAGAGAAGTCGAGAGAGTGTAACTCGTAGTCTCTCTGTGCTGCTACGTGTAGTAACACCCGAAGAGTGGTCATCTTCGGGGTGGGCGCGAAGGTCTGAAAGAAGTCAACTCCCTCGCGCTGACTGAAACCTCTAGCCACGTAGCGCGCCTTGAAGACCGGAGGAGATCCCGGTGGCCGCTTCACCCTGTAGATCCACATGCCGTCGACTACGTTCGCCCCCGGAGGGGGAACCTCATCGACGTAGGTGCCTGTGGATCTGTAGGAGGCCATCTCTGCGTCCATGGCAGCTCTCCACTGAGAGGCCCAAGGCCCTGACACTGCCTCAGCGTAAGTGCGAGGAGTCGGAATGTCAAGGGCGTTGGGGTCACCCTCAGGGGCGAGGAGCATGGCACAGAGATGAGGGGAAGCGGCGGCCAGGAACTCTAGCTCAAACTGCCTGTCCTCTAGGGCGTCACTGCCAAGGGCAGACACACCCCCGACGGCTAGAGGACTGGAAGGAGGAGCAGCCACAAGAGCGGTGGCGAAGTCAAGGCGGCGGGTAGAGGCAAACTCAGTGACTGCGGCAGTAAGAGCGGACACAGAGGACACAGAGGCACGAGGGTGGGTAACAAGAGAGGCGAGAACACGAGAGAGAACAGGACGGTACGTGCGGTAGTAGTCAGTGACAGGAGAAGGAAGCGACACAGTGAGGGCCGACTCAGGAGGAGACGGAAGCACAGACGGAGACGGACGAGGTGGACGAGAACAAAGGAAGGCTGTACGAAGGTCAGTGAAGGGAACAGGAGACGAGGGACGAGCACGAGGGGAGCGACGAGAGGCCCAAGTCTGAGAAGGAGGAGGAGACAACGAAGACTGAGAACGAGGGAAAACAGCGGGAGAGGGGTCAGGAGGAGGAAGCGGAGGACCAGAGACGGGAGGAGAGGGGGAGGAGGAAGGAGAGGGAGAGGGGAGACCAAGGGTCCGAAGACCCGAGACAGGAGGAGGAGACGGCAGCAGCTGCTGCTGCTGCTGCTGCGGCTGCTGCGGCTGCTGCTGCTCCAGCGGCTGTTGCATCTGCTACTGCTCCTGCTGCTGCTCCTGCTGCTGTCGCTCCTGCTCCTCGAGCCGCTGCAACTCTCTCTCCTCTCTCTCCAACTCCAGCTGCTCCTCACGAGCACGGCGAACACGAGCCTGGAACCTGGTCGGGTAGGGGTGGGGGGAAGGAGTAGTGTCCGGGGCAGCGGCAGCCCCAGAGTCGACCTCCGAAGCACCAAGCACACCACCCCCAGAGGCAGCACCAACACCAGCTCCAGACCCAGGCTCTCCAGAAACCGAAGGGACACCCTCACCCCCAGACGCAGCACCCCCAGACTCCGCACCAGCACCCCCAGACTCCGCACCAGCACCCCCAGACTCCGCACGACCAGTACCAGCCCCCGGAAGACAAGAGTCCTCTGCAACCCGCGGCTCAGCTCCAACTCCAGCACCCCCAGAACCAGAGACCTGTACAGGGACAGTCGCAGGACCAACCTCTCGAGAGGGAGCACCTGCAGGAGGCGGCGAGGAAGACTGTGGGGAGGGAGGCTGTACAGGGGGGGCTACCGAAGGGGGAGGGCTAGCCTGAGACACACCAGACGGGGCTGGACCAGGGGGGGGAGGCTGTACCGGGGGAGCAGGCGGGGGAGCGGCGGTCAGGAAGAGAGGGGGGGGAGGGACCGGGAGACCTCGACTGGGGTACCTGACGTAGTAGGGGGTGGACTCCTCGAAACGGACGTCACGGGAGTCAAAGAACCGGTGAGAGGGAGGGTGGTAAAAGGTGAAGTCAGAGGAGTCCTCAGGGAAACCAAGGAAGACACAAGGAACGGCGCGAGGCGAGAGCTTGTCCGCGGAGGTGTCGCGGACAAGAGCCAAGCACCCCCAGACACGAAACCTCGACGCGACACCAGGGGACCCTGTCCAAAGACTGGTCGGTGAAGCCTCCGGCCGAGAGACGCGTGGCCAGAGGTTCAGCTGGTGCGCGGCGTACCTGACCGCGTATGGCCACAGGAAATGGGGGGCACGGGCGTGAGTCAAGGAGGTGCGGGCAATCTCCATGACCAGGCCTATGCGACGCTCAGCAACCCCATTCTGCTGTGGGGACTCCGGAAGCGTCCAGGACTGACGAATGCCCTGTTCGCGACAGAATCCAGCGAGAATGCCGGAGCGAAACTCGCCCCCGCGGTCGGAGTGGAGACAGCTGACACGACGACCACGAGTGTCCTGGGTGGTAAGCAACCACCTGATCAGCGTAGAAGTCACCTCAGACTTCCTCGCCAGAAGGAACACTGTGGTGTAGCGGGAGTAGTCGTCAACGACCACCAAAAAGAAACGCTCACGCTCAGGGCCAGGGCGAGGAGAGGGGCCCCAGACGTCCAAGTGCAGCGTCTCAAAAGGCTCGGTGGCCGGACGAAGGGAGGAGGAGTGAGGGGTGGCGCGCAGCCTACCCTCGACGCAAGGACCGCACGGTGGTGCAAGGGACGGCGGCAGCGACGGCAAGACACGCGGGAGACCTAAGACAAGACGCTGACGAGACATAGCGCGAAGACGAGGAGGAGAAGGGTGCCCCAGCCGGTGGTGCCACAAAACGGTGGGGTGGGCAAGCGACCGACAGGAGCACGACGCAGCGACCGGACTAGACGGAGGAACCTGACAAGACACAGCTACCTGGGGGGACGGAGCAACCTGGTGAGACGCGAGGACTCGAACGGGGGGCAAAACAGGGGCCGGGGGCAGGAGGGGCGGCTGTGGCTGCGGCTGCGGCTGCTGCTGCTGCTGCTGTTGCGGCTGCTGCTGCTGCTGCAGTCGCTGCTGAGCGCGCGGGCCAGTGTGAAGAGTGTAGAGACCGGAGCCCGGCTCAGCAGCAAAAGTGGCGAGGGGCTGGTAAGAGTCCCCGTCAACACACACCGCAGTCTCTCCAGAAGGCTCAAACCACACACCCACGTGCTGACTCACGAGGGGTCGCACGCCCACCAAGTTCCGGGAGAACGAGGGGACGTGAAACCCAGTGAGAGACCCAGAAGGAGCAGCCGGACACGGCAAGGTGGTAGTGTGACGCGCGGTGACTGGTCCCGAAGTGGGATCAGCCAGCGCCACAGAAACAGGCGCAGGAAGAGGCGTAAGTGTCGTGCTGTCACGAAAGAAGCAGTGAGAGGCTCCAGAGTCCAGCGTGAACGACAGCGAACCGTCCTCTGAGGTAGCCGCTGGACTAGAGTCTACACAAGAACCTACACTAGCAACAGGCAACTGAGCAAGGCTAGCACCTAAGCTAACAACACCAGAGTAAGCAGAGTCAGAAACACTAGAGTCAACAACAGCATACATAGCATGGGGAGTACCAATCAGATCAACTAACTGCTCAGCAGACATGCCCCACAGAGCGGAGCCGTAGCGCTGAACAAGAGGCAGCCAGTCAGGGGCAGGAGCACCAACCCCGTAGACCAAACGAACCGTGTCAGTGAGCTGAGCAAAGCACTGACCAGGGGGGTGAAACCGGCCACAAGGGTGGCCACGACGAGTGCCTGTCAGAACCTGGTAGGTGCAGGGAGTGTAAGCAGCACCGCGCTGGGTCTGACGCAGCCCCGACCCTGGAGCCAGCTGCTGCCGCTGCTGCTGCTGAGGCTGCTGGGAGGAGAGGGGCTGCTGCTGCTGCAGAAGCTGCTGCTGACGCTGAGCCTGGTACCACGCCGCTGCTCCACCAACCGGGGCAGGAAGTACAGGAGGCGACTGACGAACTCGGGCGTCGCCACCACCAGCAGGCGCAGTGGAGTCACCAGTCACTGCACGAGGCGCCTCTCCAGGCCCTGAACCTCCACCGCCGCCAGGCGCAACGCCACCTCCACTACCTCCGCCTCCACCTCCACTACCACCACCAGAACCGCCTTTCTTGCCACTCCTACCGCGGGACCGCGACGCAGTCGTAACAGCAGCTGCAGTCGCGTCAGTAGCGGCAGTGGCAAGTGAGGCAGTAAAGGTGGGTAACTGCGGGACTGTGCACCCGTGGAAGAGTGGGGGGGGCACAGCACCAGAGGCAGCGGCTACCGAGCGAAGGTTGCTCTCGACGTCCTTGAGTGCAGACTCAAGGACCTCGACGGTGAGCTCACTAGGGTGCTTCAGCAGAAGCGCGTCGCGAACGGAGGCAAGGCGGTCAGGGAGGCTAGTGGCGATGAAATAGATAGTAATCGCCATAGGGGGAGGAAGCAGTGCAAGCTGTGCCTCAGTGCAAGCAGCGCGGTAACTAGCGTCGAGCGAGCGGAGGTGAGCGATCAAGTCAGCAGAGCGCTCAAAAGACGCCAGGTCAGGAAACAGGAACGGGAGGAACAGGCGGCCAAGAGAGACAGCAGCGGGAGTAGAGTAGCGGGCCTTAATCGCAGTGAGGTACGCAGCAGCGGTGCGAACCTGAGTGAAGTGAACCTCCTCAGACTCAGGGAGGAGGCTGCTGAGCGCGATGCAGGCCGCAGCGTCACGTGACGTCCAAGCCGTCTGGTCAGCTCGCTGAGTGGCAAAGCGGGCTCTAGCGGCGTCGTCAGGGGCAGGTCCTAAAGGCGTAGGGTCGGGGGGCGCAGGTAGGGCACCAGTAGCGTGCGCCCAGAGGGACTCGCCTGCCTGGACCTGACTCTCTAACAGACGGCGAGCACGAAGAAGCCAGACGGAAAAATCAAGAGGTCTACCGTCAGCGTCGAAACGAAGGACACGCTGAGTCGCCATAGCGAAAACGAACGCGAACGGAGAGGGAGGGGACAGCAGTAGGTGAGAGGCAAATTAGGGTTCGGCGGTACTCTGGGACAGGGGAGGAGCGGACGCCACAGCGGGCGTGACAGCGGGAGGTAACAGGGGACTAAGCAGCGGAGAACGAGAACGGGCGCAGCGGCGGGCGATGGCAGCGCGTACGGCAGCAGGGGCCAGCAGCGCGCGCAGCGGGCGACGGCAGGGGGCGCAGCGGCGACGCGCGCAGCGGCGGGCGACGACGGCGGGGCCGCAGCGAGGCGCGCAGGGGGCGGGCGACGGCGGCAGGCGCGGCGGCGACGAGCGCGGTCGCGAGCGACAGCGGCGGGCGCTGCGGGACGGGCGACGCGACGGGGGGCGAGGGCAGGAGCGACGGGACAGGGGGAGGGCGACGTGACGGGGGGAAAGGGGCGGGTGCGACGGGACAGGGGGAATGCGACGTGACGGGGGGAAAGGGGCGGGTGCGACGGGACAGGGGGAAGGCGACACGACGGGGGGAAAGGGGGGGGCGCGACGGGACAGGGGGAAGGCGACACGACGGGGGGAAGGCGCGGACGCGACGCGACGGGGGGAGCGCGACGCGACAGGGGGAAAGGGACGGGCGCGACTCGAGGGGGGGGGAAGGCGACGCGACGGGGGGGGGGGGCGGGCTACGCTACGAACGAGAGCGTGGCTCGATGCTAGGCTCGGTAACAGCTGGAACGATACGAACGAGAGCGTGGCTCGGCGCTAGGCTCGGTAACAACGAGAAGGAGACGAACGAGAGCTAGGATCAGGCTCGGGTGGTACGAACGGAGAACGGCGGAACGGGATCCCACAGGATCCTAACCTAACTGATACCATGTCAAAATGAAGAATGGATGATGCATTGATGTTGGTTGGGGTACATATAGCTAACCCTAAGTTTTGTACCCCCTAAGACAAACCTCACTATAGGCTACAACATTTGACAATAACGATTGTAATAGGTTGCTTTGCAACCCAAAAAAAAAAAACTCAACATGCCTCGGGCCTTGCATGCTCAATTGTGATCAACCCATCTTCATCACAAATCCTAAGTGTTACCGCCTTGCCCCTACTCTCATGCCGCGGTATCCCCCCTAATCTTTCCTGAACGTCTAGATTCGTGCTCCCATTGATACTGCCAGTGCCCAGCAACTTCCCTCGCAGCTCCTTGAGCTCTTTCACAACGAGAGGCATGGCAGTGCGCATAGAGGCATTGGTAGCACAACAGCTGAGAGCGAGCTGGACAATGCGAGAGAACATGTCATCTGGAATGTCCATGTGCGGGTCCTTCAGCCTCTGCACCTCGCCACTGGATAGACAGTTGGTCACCTGCGACATACAACAGCACATGCATGCATCCAATAAGCGAGCTTAGAGTGTGCACAGAACGGGACGGCATGGCGACACCATGCAACACCACATCCACCACAGGCTCGCCGCAGTGCTAAGCCTCCGAAACAGCACCATCTCTACGGACCCCAAGCTTGACGCTGAACGGACGCAATGCATAGATACACGGCGTACAACCAGCGCAGAGTCTCTGAAACTGACCGCTTGCAGAGTGTTGGTTTGAAATTCATCCTCCAGCAGCACAGCTTGGCTGGCAACGGTGACGAGGATGAGCAGGCCGAAGCTGTACACATCACTGGCCGTGCTGGCGTGCATGGTCTCCGCGTAGCTTGGGTCTGTGAAGCTCACGACGCTGCTCTCACCCACCCTCACCACGCCCAGATTCGCCACCTTCGCCTGCAGTTGTAATGGTGGCGGCAAGGGGAACATGTAGTGGAATGTGGAGGGGCAGTCGGGGGAACAGGTGATGCGTGTGGTGAGGATGAGGGATGGAGGGATGGATAGATGGATGGACAGACGGACGGACGGACAGTTGGGCGGGTGGGTGGGTTGGGGGGTTAGCGGATGGATGGAGGCAAGGAGACATAAATAACTAGTCCGCAGATGGGGAAAGGATGGTGTGAAACCCTGTTGTTGGTCTGTCAGCCCCACCCCCAACAAAGACATGCATGAACAAGGCGGATGCAGGCAGATCACCTGCATGTTGGAGTCGAGCAGGATGTTGGCGGGCTTGATGTCGCGGTGCACGATGCCAAACTTGTGCAGATACGCCAGCCCCTTGGCCGCCCCCAGCAGGATGTGCAGCCGCTGCAGCAGCGTGAGCGGCGTGGCGCAGTCTGGGAGAGGAGAAGGGGGCGGGGGAGGGGTTGGGGCGGAGGGTGGGAAGGGAGCTGTGCTCAGGGTCGACGGCGAAAAGGAACAGAAACTGCTTTGCGAGGTGCCTAAAACGACGAAAAGTGACCGAAACTTAATTTTCTAGGCACCTCAAACGACAAAAAGGCGCAGAAATAGCACCGAAAGAAAGGCAGGAGAGGAGGACGAAGAAAAAAAATATCACTGATGCAGTGGCACGGGGTGGGGAGAAATGGGGAACGGGTGGGGGGATGGGGGTGCAGCGGAAAAAGGAAAAGGGGGTGCAGGGGGGAAGCGGAGGTGGCGGAGAGGGATCGGGCAAGGGTGGAGGTGGCGACGAGCGACGGGTACCTTCCCCGATCCACTCGTCCAGGCCGCCGTTTGGCAGCATCTTATAAACAAGAATCTTCTCCATGCGTGCGCCCGGTGAGCCATCCACCCCCCTGTCGACTCTCAACACACTCACCTTCTCCGATCCACTCGTCCAGGCCACCGTTGGGAAGCATCTCATAGACGAGAATCTGCTCCATGCGGGCGCCCGGAGAGCCATCCAGTGGCGGTGCCTTGCAGTACCCCAGTAACCGAGCCACGTTTGGGTGGCTCCTGGGCGACATCTGAGCTATCTGCCAGGTGGGGAGAAGGGGTGGAAGGGGAGGAGAGGAAAGGAGGATGGAATGTGAAGGGGAGGTGGGAAGGGAGCGATGTGACAGAGAGTGTGAGAAGGGAGAGTGATAGTTGATGGTATTGTGCAAGAGCGCAAGTGACAGCGTCAACAGCACAAGCACTGCCGCTCGTTCGCTCTCCTCCCCCTCAAAGCTGTTGCCGAGCGCTGTGAAAGCAGCCCTCACATCCCCACAGCACCACACTCCAACCCATTTCCTTATGGAAACAACTCCGGACCGCATCAGAAACCACATCACTGTATCCCACCAGCCCACCTCTCTCTGATAATCATTGCTGAGCACTTTGGCGCGCTTCACAGCCCACAGCGTGGTGCCATCGTGCGGGGACACCCCCCGGTACACGTCATGGAAGGCCCCTGCGCCTATGAGGCTGTCCCCTGACCAGTTGCCAGTGGCCCGGCACAGCTCGTCTGGAGAGAACTCCCTTGTTGGTATCACTCGCCTCTTGGCCGAACGCGATAGGCTTGACGAGCCTGCCATGCGGTGACGGGGTGGGAGAGAGAGAGGGGAGAGGATGGGAGAGGAGTGGGGAGGAGGGAGGAGAGAGGGAGGGGAGAGGAGAGAGAGGGCGCAGGAAGGAGGCGGGACGAAAGGTGGGGGGCGGAGGGGAGGAGAGCCGGTGGGGGGGAGTGGGGAGAGCCGATGGCGCGGGAGTGGGGGGGAGAGCCGGATGGGGCAGGTGTTTGAAGGTGGAAGTGCGAGGGAGGACGCAAGAAAGACATTGAAGTGGCGGAAACAACGAAAATGGAAGTGCAAGAGGCTAAAAATATGCACCAACTAAACACTCCCTACTGCATGATCCTTACACTCATACTATCTCCCCATCTTCCCACCTGACCCTGACCCTTCCCTCCCCCATCCTCCCACCTACATCCCGTCCCCCCTCCATCTTCTCCCCCCAACCTCCCCCTCCCTCTCCCCCCCTCACTCCATCCCCTCCCTCTTTTATTTCCACCCCAGTCCATACTGCTGGTGCGCGGCGGTTGCTGCTTCTGCCCCCCGCAGCGCCACCACACGACAGCAGCGAGCAGCATGACAGCAGCGACAGCGCCCACAATGGCCACAATGCCAATGCTAGACACGCCCGACTGCCGAAGAGGATCGTCGGGGGCCACAGGCGGGCCGGGAGGCGGCGGTAGGGGGTAGCCAGAGGAGGAGGAGGAGGAGGAGGAGGACTGGGAGTGCCCTGATGAGTTTGCTGGGATGGGGGTTTGCGGGAGCGGCTGAGGCTGGGGTTGGGGTTGAGGATGGGGATGGGGAAACGGCTGTGGCTGGGGCTGTGGGGACGGCCCTGAAGCTGGCGCTGGTGTTGGTGACAGCTCCTGTGGTGGCTGCTGTTGTGACGCTGGTGCTGGTGTTGATGCTGGTGCTGGTGATGGTGATGGTGTTGGTGATGGTGCTGGTGATGGTGCTGGTGCTGGTGCTGGTGTTGGTGATGGTGCTGGTGATGGTGCTGGTGATGGTGCTGGTGATGGTGCTGGTGATGGTGCTGGTGCTGGTGATGGTGCTGGTGATGGTGCTGGTGCTGGTGATGGTGCTGGTGATGGTGCTGGTGCTGGTGATGGTGCTGGTGATGGTGCTGGTGATGGTGCTGGTGATGGTGCTGGTGCTGGTGATGGTGCTGGTGATGGTGCTGGTGATGGTGCTGGTGCTGGTGATGGTGCTGGTGATGGTGATGTTAGGGGGGTTGGAAGAGGGGAGGGTGCAGGAGGAGGGCGGCAGGAGGAGCAGAAGGCCGTGCAGAGGCGGCAAAAGGCGGAGGAGCGAGGAGGGCGGGATCGGCAGGAGGAGGAGGCGGGAGGACAGGAGATGCGTGTGTCTGATATATTCCTTTAGAAAGGGCACAGAGGGGAAGAAAGGGGGTTGCAGGGGGGTGAGAGGGAGGGAGAACGGGAGAGATATGAAGGGGGAATGTAACGGGGACGATTTGAGTTGCGAACGGGGGAGGTTCAGGGGAATGAAGATCGGATCGAATCAGCCAGTTTGCTTCCATGACTGTAGAGGACTAGTCACAGGTGCTGAAGCATCAGGAGAACCGATGTGGCATGGAGAGTGATGGGAGCAGATGATTGGTGGCATGGTGTGAACGGACTGACACAGGGAAGAACGAAGGGAGAAAAGCGTGTCAGGGGGGCGGGGGAGGGGGGGGGGGGGGGGAACGGAAAGAGGAGTTGGAGCAGGAGGTTGAGAAGGAAGGGCGAGTGGCGAGGGGAGAAGTTTGTGGGGGGTGGGGAATGGCGTTGGTGGTTGAGAGGAGAGGAACGGCGAGGGGAGGAATGAATGATGTGATGGAGGAAGCATACAGGAACTTGAGCCTGGAGAGAGAGGCGAGAGACGATGGCACAGATCCTGACAACTGATTATTGTGCGACAGGTCCCTGTATCAAACGTGCCATGCAGTACCACACCATGCCATGCCATGCCATCCATTTCATGTCATGACATCATGCGGCGCCATGTTTTGGTTTGGAAAATAAGGAGGGAGGGGCAGCAAGTGATGGCCTTGGGGCAAGATGGGCTGAGGTGGTCCATGTGTGCGATGACAGGTGTGTGATTCCAGTGGACATGCAGACAAAAGGATGCAACAGAGAGAGTGTGAGATCGAGAAAGAGAAACATGGACGAACATGATGGGAGGGAGGGGAAAGATGGGAGGGAGGGGAGAGGGGTGCAGGAGAGGGAGAGAGGGAACATACAAGAGACGGAGAAGGTTAAGCAGGAAGATAGAAAAAACAGGTAGAAACTGGAGTAGATGTTGAAGGAAGTTTGTGACTCACAGTAGTGTGAGGTCAGTGAGGCGCTGTAACAGAGGCGATGGGATGGGTCCACTCAAGCGGTTGCTACTCAGATTGCTGATGTTATGCCATGCCATTCCATACCATCCATGCCATCCATACCACCCCATATCATCCCATGATCCATTCCACGTTACCCCATGGCTTGCCATGTCATTCCATGGCATTCCCCCCATGTCATGCCATGATAATCCACAATGTGTGTGTGCAAGGAACACAGGAGGGGAGTGCATGGCGGATAAGCTCTGGGGTCATCAAACGCATGCATGACATAGCATAGCAGATGAAAGGGGCTATGGCGCTATATTCTGCCCGCAGAGGGGTCATTCACTACGTAGGAGACAAGTACAAAGCGGAGAATTACAGCCTGCAGAGGGGCTCACAGGGTGCGTAGTCTGTCAAGCTGTTGCAGGGATTTAGGTATGCTCCCTGACAGGTTATTGCTGCTCAAATCACTGCTTCCACACACACACACACGCGCGCGTGCACGCACACACACACACACACACACACACAAACACACACACACACACACACACACACACACACACACACACACACACACACACACACATGAATGAATCTTCCAGCACAGGATGTCATGCAGCTAGTCTGAGTGGGGTGTCCCATGAGCTGAGGTGCGGTGCTCTCCAAGTGAGGTGTCTACAGACGCTATGCTTCCTCCAAGTGCTGTGCCACGTCTTTTGAGACGTCTCAAAGTCATGCGGCTAGACCGAGTGGAGTGCCCCATGAGCTGAGGTGCGGTGCGGTCTCCAAGTGAGGTGTGTACAGGCACTGTGCTTCCTCTGAGTGCTGCCCACGTCCCTCCCTGCAACCCCCAACAGCAATGCACGAGACCAGATGGCTGGCGTAGCAGGACTGCATGACAGGTGGTGGTTGGGTGGGTGGATGGATGGCTGATGGATGGACGGATGGATGGCGGATGGACGGACGGAGTTATGGACGGATGGACGGGTGAATGGACGGATGATTGGATGGATGGATGAGGTTTAGTCATACAGTGCATCAAGGAGTGTTAGAGAGCCGAGAATAGACGGGATGGAGCCTGCCAGCTCACAGTAGGTGATAGATCTGCACACACACACACACACACACACACACACACACAACACAACACACACACACACACCCCACAAACACACACACACAGAATACAGCATGGGGGTGAGCAAGGTGAAGAAGAGAATAGAGCGTTGCAATGGAGTTGAGTGAATAAGAGAATTGACGTAAACTGCAATTGCGCAAGAGGAGGACCGATGAATTGCGCATGTGAGGTACGGAAAGGCATGGCGGAGGAAGATTCCATAGGTCCGTTCACACGACAGCATAGAAACGGGTAGAATGGCATCCACGAAAGCAAGCAACATCAAAAAGCCCTAGTCGATGCAGGTGAACTGACATTTGTGTGAGTTGTGTTAGGTTGCCGATAGCCACTGGTATAGAGCCCAGAGAGCGGCCTTGGGACGCCAACCTCCTGCCATGGCAGCACATGCATGCATGTCCACGGGGGACATGGTATGGCACGATGATTAGACCATGGCACATGGCACACAGGAGATCGCCGGGGAGAGAAGTATGGTGTGAGGGAGGAGGGCGAGACGTGGTCATGGGCCTCATGGCATGGGAATGAGGGGTGGTGGGAATGACGGATGAGAGAGAATACAAGTCAGAAAAAGAGGGACGGAAGAGAGGAAACGGAGAACGAGGGGTTTGGGAGAGGAGGACCTAGGAAAGGAAGGATGGATGGGGAGAGGTGGGAATGGGGAGAGAGAAACAGCTGAGGCAAGAGCATTACAGCATGCATGGTATGTGAGGGCGTGGGCTCTCACATGGAAGTGATCATGCCGTCGACATCGCATGTGAGGCCATGCGCCTCTGCACAACCATCATGCTGCCTCCATCCATCAAACGTTGCGCCCCACTGCCGCTCAAAATCCGTCAACACTCTCACTGCACGCATGCACGCACGCGCACACACGCACGCACGCACACGCTCACGCATGCATGAGCGCGTGCACACACACACACACACACACACACACACACACACACACACACACACACACACACACACACACACACACACACACACACATTTTCAAGAAACGGTCCGACGAACGAGAGCCAACGGTGCTGGAACCCTCGGGAATTTACGCAGGCTGGGGATCCCTAGGGTCTGGCGCACGCATTGGACTCCTGGGGCCTGACGCGAGTGGGAAATCCCTAGGTCTCAACACAATCTTGGAAATTCCGAAATCTGACGAGAATATGAAACTTCGAGGGTTTGATTCGGATGGCATAAAAAGCTTGCACTCTGAATGACGCACGGCAGTCTCGCTGTCCTCTCAAGCTACGATTATTGCGATCCTACTTCCTCACCTTGCGACGGTGCTATGGTCTGCGCGTCAACGCCGCCGCCGCCACCGTTGCCGCCAGTGCCCGCCGGCACGCGAGACGGCACGGAAGCTGCGACCATGAGCGTTGCCAGTAAAATTCCAAAGCGACCCGGCCGAGGGATGCACAGCGTATTCTTAAACGGACGCGACACGCTTCCAACGGTTATCAGCTGTAGCAGCTGCAGAGGAGAGCGCAAGAGAGAGAGAGCTGTTGAAAAGGTCGATTGCAATCGACACTCGAGGCAATGTTGATGATGCTGTTGACGTTGATGACTTTGATGTTGTCGTTGACTTTGATGCTGTTGTTGACTTTGATGCTGTCGTTGACTTTGATGATGTCGTTGACTTTGATGCTGTCGTTGACTTTTGTGCTGTCGTTGACGTTGATGCTCTTGATGACGGTGGTGCTGTTGTTGACGCTTATGGTCTTCTTGATAGCGATGTTTCCGAGATGACCGCAAGCGGCATTCCATCAGAGAGGATGCGACACGGACCAATCCTGTCTGGCCGATTAAATTGTCCCGACGTGACGAACAAGAACAGAAGCAATGATAGAAATGTAGGCTGCTTGACGAGTCCTTCATCTGAATCTTCTTGAAGATCGATCGCAGGGCTTGAGTCGAAACTATCCGTTGCGAAGACCTAATCAAGGTTGTGTTCTTGTAACGCGGGACTGGAGAACCTCGATACTACCACTATTAGCATTCGCAGCGTGTGGTAACGCGACGAAGACGCGCTTCGCATCTGCTGGTTAACGCGGCACCACGCGGCAGCTGAGTGTTGACGCGCCTTCTTGAACTAAGAAGCTTGACGAGCACTATCGACAACTGCAGCTGAGTGGGAGACGATATCTATTATGGGGAAAGCCGATGATTAACTACGGCGTAGCGGGTTAGACAATCAGTTTATCGTGCGCTCGGTACGAGTACAACAGAGTAACGTCCTCATCCATAGTAACGCTAACCCTGAACATGCGGGGTGGGGAAAAGGTTACTCGATACTGTGACTAGTGAGCGCATCACACCATCACACGTACCCTAATATCCGACACTGTGACTAGAGAGAGCACCACTCCTTGCCTATCACTACCCTAATGTCCAGCATCGCCTACTGTTGGGCAGCTCTGCTCCGCCCGAGTCAGCCGTAGGATTCGAGGGCAGAGACTCTGGGGTGACGGTTGGGTCTTGGTGAGGTATCATAGAGACTGACGAACAGGTGATGGCAGGAATTGGCAGTGGCATGACCGAGGGGACGGCAGCTAAAAGTACAAACGAACAAAACAATTGAACGTCCGTAAACAACACCCTAAGTACCAGTGGGAAGCACAGCCGTTGAAACTGAACCAAGTCCGAAACAGCTCCCAGATTGTTTTTGGTTGGAACACATTTCTCCTGCCCGAGTTTTCGTGAAGCTAAAAGGGTGAGATGCGGGTCACAAAAAGACATGACGTGACATGAATCACCGCATGGATTGGAACAAATCTCTTCCCTCGCAAACAACTGACATGAGGGCCACAATCTGGTGTATTTGACCCTACAAACCTCGGTTCTCTCCATTATGAGCTTACGCTTCAATAAGAAACCACAAGCACAAAAGAGTCTAGCAAACATGTCTAGTACAACACACTACATAACGTGAGCATCACAGCTTCCACCTAGATCTAGATCATGAAGCTGATTGCTATTCAATTGTATGAGCTCACACCACAAAATAAACACAGCATGGTTACATTTCCAACCACAAGGCTCCCGACATTATTTTACACTCTTCCTAAGCAAACTAATTGCCGCTTGAAAACCCACTGCAGGATCCCATCCCTTGGGCCCGAGCAAGCTCTTTGCTGAAATCAGATTCAGAAGATGACTCAAGCTCTCGATCTATTTTTTCTGCCATCCGGTTAGACTCGGCCCCCAGGAACTCGTCCTTCATTTCCAGCAATTCGGTCAATATCCGGTTTATCGACGGACGAGAGGCAGTGGGCATGACGGTGCAGCTGATAGCAAGCTTGGCCATGCGCAACACCAAATCATCTGGCGCTTGAAGAAGAGGATCCTTAAAGGCTGAGACGTCACCAGCCGCCACCAAAGGAGCCACCTGGCGTTAGTAGTGAAACAAGAGATGGGAAGATGTGGCAGTGGTGGTTGGAGGCTATAAGAGTCCTTTCTCTGCACAAATTACAGCCAGAGGCTGGAATCTTATATGTGTGGGAATGAGACTAGAACCTTGTGTTATGTCGCATATAAGTATCCAAATGTAGGTTAATATTTGTCGGTGATGGCAGAAACATTCAAGGACCATGAGCTCACCCAAGTTTTCAGGTTGTGCTGGTCTGAGTCCACCATGTAGATGGCTTTGCGGGCGGTAATGACCGTTAGCATCACGACTCCGAAGCTGCAGGTTTAACCATGGATGACGTGGAAGGATGCGAATGATGCACAAGGATATGGGCATGTAGATTCCAAACAAGGAAACGGACATGTGTGGGGAGATACACATGAATGTACAACTATGCTGTTTCATGACATCACCCATACCTGTGCACATCACCCATACCTGTGCACATCAGCCATGGGGGTGGCCTTCTGTGACTTGTAGTAAGCCGGGTCCACATAGCCCGGTGTGCCCATCACCCGCGTCGCAATCACTGACGTGCCCTCGCCCAACCTGACAAGCCCAAAGTCTGCAATCCTGGCCTGCACAGGGATAATGCACAACGTAAACTCATGGTTGGCATAAGAAAGAGGAAAATAGCATCAGAGCCCATCAGCTAAACACTGCATTCTTGTTGCCTGGAAATAATAATCATAGTAATAATAATACTAGATAACAGAATTAATAATAGTAATAGTAGTAAATATAATTGTAGTACATAACGCCAATGCAGCACTCTTCACACACCTGCATCTTGCTGTCAAGAAGCACATTGGCGGGCTTGATGTCGCGGTGCACGATGCCAAAACCATGCAGGTACTGCAGCCCCTGAGCCATGCCGATCATCACATCCAGGCGCTGCCTGATCGTCAGCTGCTTGGGGGCGTCTGCAACATTCCAAAGGGGAGAGACGAGCATAACGTTCAGGGGTGAGGTGTTCAGATCAGACTGACAATGGAAGCACTGTGAGTCAGTCAGTGTGCTTGAGTTGGCCTGTGAAGGGAAAAAGGCCAAATGCGAGTAGAGTAGGGTAGAGTAGAGTAGAGCAGAGCAGAGCAGAGCAGAGCAGAGCAGAGCAGAGCAGAGCAGAGCAGAGCAGAGCAGAGCAGAGCAGAGCAGAGCAGAGCAGAGCAGAGCAGAGCAGAGCAGAGCAGAGTATCTCACGGGGTCCAATCCATCGCTCGAGGTCGCCATTCTCCATGAACTCATAGATGACGATCTGCTCGATGCGCTCCATGGTGTGGTTCATGTCGAAGCAGTACCCCAGCAGCCGCACCAGGTTCGGGTGATTCTTTGTCGCCATCTCGTTCACCTGCCGTGCAATCAGTGTGCAAAAACGGAAAGAAACGAACGTCCATCTGGCAATGGCTTAAGACCAAGCTCCAGTATTGCCAATGAGAATTCAAGATGCATGCGTGTGTGCCACACATGACTCAACTGCGCTAGGGAAGAAATCGAATCAAAGTACACTCACTATACGTCAAGCCTTACTCCACTCTCCACTTTCGTCGGCGTTGGGCATTGCAACATCTTTCTCACCTCTCGCTTAAAATCGTTCGTCAGAATTTTGGCGCGTTTGACGGCCCAGGTCTCATGGGGAGCGGTGGGGTTGGCGCCCCTGTACACATCCCCGAAGCTGCCGCTGCCAATGCGATTCTCCTCCGCCCACTCGCCCGTCGCTGCCGCCACCTCCGCCAGCGAGTACTGCCGACACACCAAAGGCCGCGCCTCCGCCACCGCTGCTGCTGCTGCAGCTGCAGCTGCTTCTTCTTGCCTCAACGCTGCTGCTGCCACTGCAGCAGCCGCCACCGCTTCAGCTGCCTGGGCTCCTCCTGGCTTTGTCTCAAGATCACCAGTTTCTGCTCCTGCTTTTCCTGCTTCCACATCTTTCTCATCCTTGCCCGCATGCTCAATTTTTTCTAGCCTTAACTTCCTGGCCTTGTAGGCCCAGACAGCCAGTACCAGGAGGAGAATGAGTGCGACAACGCAACCCACAACGATTCCAGCAATGGCGCCTGGCGACTGAGAGCTGCTGCTGCTGGTGCTGCTGCCGCGGGTGCTGGTGCTGGTGCTGGTGGGTGGGGGTTTCGAGCTGGAGACTGGAAGTGGTGGCACGGCATGGCATGGGTGTGAATGGCAAGGGGAGGGGAGAATTGCAGTTAAGGTGAGCACCACCAACCAAGGGCAGCAGCATCACTCACTATTTCATGTGAAGGCACCTGTAATGAAGGCATCTTCACATCTCTGCAAAGGCAGAGTGCAAGGCAGCACAATGATGGGGCAGTCTGGCTAAAGCGAGCAACCTCGTGAAGACGAAACAGTGTGATTGGGAAGGAGCTGATGGGTTTCAGAAGATTTGAAACGGTCTCATAGCAGTGAAAGGATAGGCCACGAGAAGAAAAGGACCCATGCATAGGGAATCATGGAGCACCACGTGAAACCAAGGGGAGAGATTGTGGGCCTTGGTTGTACGTAGGTAGGGAGAGGAGGCTCACGATAGGAGGGAGAGCAAGTGGCGCAGAAGTTGGGGCACATCTGACAAAAGCCGGAGGAGTAATTCTGCTGCACAACACAGTCACCGGACACCGCACAGTTCACCCCGCTATTCGCCAAGTCCCTGCGGGAAGGCAAATGCATGAGAAGAGCACACGGCGCAACACAAGTATGGCGGGGTGTTTGGCGCCCGGGTGAAAGGCGGGGGGACGTGCACTGCACTTTTGAGGCGCCTCAAAATGAGAAAGAGCACACAGCGCAACACATGTATGGCGGGGTGTTTGGCGCCCGGGTGAAAGGCGGGGGGACGTGCACTGCATGGGAAGGCAGGCGTAGGAAGAGAGTAGAGAGTGAGTGGTAAAGGGCGCAGAAGTGGACAGTAAAAAGCAGAGTACGCTGCAAGGAGGCACTCGAACGCACAGCTGCTCCCATCGTCGATTGTGATTGCTCACCTATTTCCTTCCTCACCTCTTCCCTTTCCACCCCTTCCTTCCCCAAGCCGTTTGCATCAGGTCGCAAGATGGACAAATTCACGAATTCACGAATAGACCAAGCCTGTTCAAGGACTTGCCTCCCCAGCCAAGTTCAAGGCAATCTAAGCTCAAACTGAATTCCGTTCGTGTGAACCACCACAACCTCGACACTCCCAACCACGCAATCGCCACCCCTCCCTCCCTCCCTCCCTCCCTCCCTCCCTCCCTCCCCCCCTCCCTCCCTCCCCCCCCCCTCCCTCCCTCCCTCCCTCCCTCCCCCCTCCCCCCTCCCTCCCTCCCTCCCTCCCCCCCTCCTCCCCCTCCCTCCCTCCCCCCCTCCCTCCCTCCCTCCCTCCCTCCCTCCCTCCCTCCCCATCTCTCTCCCGACCCCCCTCTCTCCCACCCCCCCTCTCTCCATCCCTCACTCTCGCCCTCCCGCCTTCCCTTCCAGCTCGTGTACGTGCATTGCGTACCACGTGGTGAGTGCCTTGAGCACGCCCATTTGCGCTGGCAGAGTGCCCTCGAGACTGTTGTTCTTGAGATTGCTGGACGGAGTCAGCAAGAGGTGGGCGCAGTGGAACAGGGGGAGAGAGAGAGGGTGACAGTGAGAGATTGTGTGGGGTGCTAGTGCTAGGTGGCTGAAGTACAGTGGGGTACTGCTAGTGTGTGTGTCTGTGTGTGTGTCTGTGTGTGAGTGTGTGAGTGTGTGTATGTTGGAAGAGGAGGGTGGGAGGGGGAGGGTGGGGGTGGGGGAGAGGGGGGTGCATGTGTGTGCTATAAAGGGAGGGAAGAACCGGGGGCAGGAAAGGAGGAGATTCTTTGAGGGAGTGCACAGGCACTTGGGTGTGCAAGCATTTGGTGAGAGAGCATTGCGGAGGGACGGCACTGCCAGTCTTGGCTTACAGCGTCTTGAGGTTGATGAGGTTGGCGATGGTGGTGGGAAGGCTGCCGTGTATTCCTGTGTAGGACAGGTCCCTGCCAAGGATACAACCCAGTTCACGAATACGTACACAGAACACGGTAAACGCCCGTGCACACACGTGTAATCGCACCTGTTGGAACCTGCACGCACAGAAATGATGAGAGGGGAGCAGGTGGAGTGGCGGGCTACGGAAACGAGTTGGTGAACAAATTTGGTGACCGAGGCACACTGCCGTGCCGTGATGGTTGGTTTGACTTGGTCCTCATGTTGAGGGGAGAAGCTTATGCAAGCGCACGTACAGCTTGGATAGCAATGTGAGGTGGCCGATGGTAGATGGGATGGAGCAGAACCATTCGGCTGTCAAGTCCCTGTTTCCGCCATTTGTTTTCATGCCATGATCAACAATGCCGCATCATATACATGCCGCAAGTGATATTGCCCTTGCATTGCATGGGTCACCATGACAACTTGATGCCATGCATGTGCATCAGCAGCTTCACAAAACCACCAGAAGGCGTGCATGCGAATTCGTGCCATACCGACACACGCTATCATGCCATGTTGTTGTTTGCAGCTTCCCAGAAGCATCAGGGCATACGGCACACCGTCATGCAGCAGAAAGGGGGGAGGGGTACAGACAAAAACACAGGATTGCTGGGCATGCCACATGTAAAGAGCCATTTGAGTCAGTGGAATCATCTGAAGGAAATCACAAAGAGGCGAGGGTAAGGCACGATTCTGGAGAAAAAAAAGAAGGGAACCAAAAAAGTTGGGTGGAGCGAGGGCGCAGACAAATAACGCGCAGAAAGCGAGAGATGGGTTGGAAAAGTGGTGAAGTGACAAGCCAGCCCCCTTCAGGGGGAACTGAAAACTCATGTTGGCATGCACGCAGCGTGGAGCAAGATCAGAGAGCGGCCGTGCTTAGCCTGTGAGCTGACTCACTCAAAGGTGAGACCGCTGTGACGTTCAGACAAGCTATGACAATAGTATCCCCGTTGCTAGTATCGTGGCGGCGGTGAGATCCCCGCGTGGACTTACAAGGATACAATGCCGTACGATGCGCTGTACGGGGGGTTGCCATATCCGCAGCCGACACTCTGAGAGCAAGGGTACGAGGTGCTAATGCTCGTGCCGCATGCGTTGTTGAGATCACTTAGTGCTTCCACTGTGGCATGGGAGGAGCGAGAGAGGTGCGAGAGAGGGAGGGAGAGAGGGAGGGAGAGGGTTTTGCCAGGCATGCATGGTGCGTAGACAAGTTGTCATATCATAGTGAACACACAAACAACAAACAGGTTAGGTCGTGCGTTGGGCAGACGGGTGAAAAAAAAAAAAAAAAAAAACGTGTGGATTTGAGCGCATTGTAGCGCGAACCTTCGTAGGAAGTCTGCGCTTGGACGCATCGTGGAGCGCGGCTCGTGGCCAAGAGGGCGATGAGAAGCGACGCGCACAACAGCGGCGTGCCACGCGGCGCCATCGCCGGCGTGTAACTCAAGGGGACGACAAACTAGTACTGATTGTATTGTTGCAAAAGGAAGAAATTGACAGAGTGGAGCTGAAGGTGGTTCAAGGGTAGCTGGGTGCGGGAGAGGAGAGCAGTGCAACAGGTTTCCAGAATTGCATGAGCGGTTGCGTGGTTCTCAAAATGCCACAAGAAATGGTTGATAATGGATTGGGAAAGGGGTCTACACCTTGAAGGAGGCGGAGGAACAAAATGACAGGAGGAATCTGGTTTCCGATCCGCTTGTACAGTTCCCATCCACTGTCCCGCCGTGCTCTGCTGGACCACGCTGACATTGCGGTGAGTAGGAAAAGGTTACGGTGCCAGCGGGAATGCGAGTGACGTGACGTGGCAAAGTTTTTAGTCTGGCTGGAGTGGTTCATAGTGTACCATGATCAGACGTTGACTCGAAAAGACCTCGGGATACGGGAACTGCCCCGCTGGATTTCCACCTGGGAGATCCCGACCGAAGCAGCAGGAAGTCGCTGCTGACGGAAGCGATAGAGACTCAGTCGATACAGCCGAATGAAGAGGTGAGTAATGTTTAGTACCTTCTTTACTGTTATACCAAAAAAGCTGGATATATACACTCTGTAATGCTTCTCAGATTAGTGCGCGCTCGCGCTCGCACACACACACTCACTCACTCAGTCACTCCCTGAATATTAGGAAGACAAATGACGTATTGGGAATGGAGTGGTATAGAATAGTCACATGCTGGATGCTTAGCGTTATAGATGAGTCATGCTTATATTTGTGTTGTGTTGCAAGCACTCATTTAGTGGTGTATGAATCAATTGTTGGATCAACGAGTGTGCTGTGCACATTGATCTAAAGCACTTGAATTGTATTGTCCAACCTACCTGGCGTTGTATATTTGATCTGTCAGAATCCCAGCCACTAATCACTGGGATAAAAGGGCTTGTTTGTGTAGCGGGTGAGTGCGCCCATAACCCCCCAGGCCAACGTGCCTGTAACCCTTCCCTAGGATCAATCGGGGATCACCAGTGGACCTCTGACACCCCCTCGCACTGGGATGCCCGAGGTGCACACACCGGGATTCGAACCCGAGACCTTCGCTCTGATACCATGTCAGAATCCCAGTCACTAACCACTAGGATAAAAGGGCTTGTTTGTGTAGCGGGTGAGTGCGTCCATAACCCCCCAGGCCAACGTGCCTGTAACCCTTCCCTAGGATCAATCGGGGATCACCAGTGGACCTCTGACATGATCACCATGGGGTTGTGACAAAAGAATCATGTTTCGCGAATCTATTGTGTGCATGCACGTGTTCCCTGCAACTGTGAGCAGGGCTTCAGATTCGTTTTGGGCCACCCTTAGTAATCAGGGTTCTAGGTATAGTCAACCCTGATGCGTAGGGTAAAATTTTTGTTTCCCTGACAAAAGCAGGGTGAAAAAAAGTTAGCCTGTTTGGCCAGGGTATTATCAAAATTTCAGGTACATGTAAAACGCAAAAGTACAGAGGTTCAGTTCTTAGTGGCTCAGTTAGTTCGATAACAGGGGCCCGTGTAGAGTTTCGTCTCGCTACGAAGCACTCGGTAGCAATACAACTAAGATTGTACAGAGTACAGTCAGGGAAATAAGTTCCTTACGCTGTTTTTCAAAGGGTATAAAAAAACATACGGTACACTTTCTGGCCTAGGGTAAAAAATCCGCTACCCTGCCTATAAAAGGGTAACTGAAAAAAAGCGGCCGCCAGTCAGTGCAAAAAGGGTATTTTACCCTGATAACGAGAGGCACAGTCTGTGAGTCTATCTTCATTGGGATTTTGAAGCATAGAAGGTTTCCTCAACGCGAACACACATGCACACTCTGCAAAGACACTCGTAAGCTTGTGCTGCTGCTGAGCTGTCTGCCTATGGTGCTACAGCAGCAGACCCCCCTGCTGTCATTTCTCCTGCACCTGCTCCAATGGTCGCTGACGGCAGTGGGACATTTCCTGCTGCTTGTTCAGCCCCGTTACCACAGCACTTTGCAAATAACAACTATCCAGTACCTCTCTACACAGAAGCTTTCGCCTCTCCCCTCTCTCCCCTCTCCCCCCTCCCCTCTCCGCCTCCCATCCTCTCCGCCTGTTTCTCTTCCTTGCTCTCCTTCTCCCTCTGCTCCTTCACACCAATTAAAGTGAGGCTACACAATTACCAGCAGCAGAGGAACGAAGACCACAGATGCAACCATAATCCCTGCGATGCCTGCGGTGCTCAGCTTGCCCATGTATCCGGATTTGCTCGACACTGGAAATAAGAAACCAGAGAGGCAACGGAGATGCAACCAAGGAGAACTAGAATGTGGGTGGGTGGTGAATGAGGTGATATGCGTGGGGAATGAACCATATGGGAATTCCGGTCTGTGAAAGCGAGAAGGCAGTCAAGCGAGCATGCATTGGTAAGGCATGATCTCTTTTCTGCCACGTCTGTAAAAGCATCAGCGTGCTCAGGCGCTTTTTGAGGTGTCTCAAATGTAAGCAGCAGCAGCAGCAGCAGTATGAGGCATGATAACGTACTGTTGAAAGGAACGCAAGTAGCACAGAAGTCCTTGCACGGGCCGCAGAATGGAGAGTCCTTATTCTGTTTTACCACGCAATCACCCCCGTTGGCCGGACACGTGAAGTTATTCCAGTCAAGTTTCCTGGCAGGGGATGGTCGAAGAGTGCACGTGCCATGAGGCGGGGAAGGGACAGAGGGAGGGAGGGAGGGAGGGAGGGAGGGAGGGAGGGAGGGAGGGAGGGAGGGAGGGAGGGAGGGAGGGAGGGAGGGAGGGAGGGAGGGAGGGAGGGAGGAAGGGAGGGAGGGAGGGAGGGAGGGAGGGAGGGAGGGAGGGAGGGAGGGAGGAGGGAGGAGGGAGGGAGGGAGGGAGGAGGGAGGGAGGGAGGGAGGGAGGGAGGGAGGGAGGGAGGGAGGGAGGGAGGGAGGGAGGGAGGGAGGGAGGGAGGGAGGGAGGGAGGGGGGAGGGAGGGAGGGAGTGAGGGAGGGAGGGAGGGAGGGAGGGAGGGAGGGAGGGAGGGAGGGAGGGAGGGAGGGAGGGAGGGAGAGAGTGAGGGCAAACCATTGAGAGAGAGACAACAGCCTTGGTAAGATGCTCTCAAGGCTATTTCCAGAGCATTGTGGAGCATTAAGATTGTCTCACGCCCAGCAGGCATCCCATACAGCACAACCAAGTCACCATACAACACTATAACTGAACAGTGATCCTCCCCAAGCAACCGCTCTTGTTCTCGACTCCCTCTCCCTCTCCTTCCATCTCTCCCCCTCTGCCCTGTTTCCTGCCCCCTCTGTACGCGTTTCAGAGCAGCTCTTACAGGGTCATCATCTTCCCCAAGGAGGCGGGAAGGGGCCCGGACAGCTGGTTGCCTTGCAGCTCGCTGAGAGAGGACGAAGGGTGGCAGAGGAAGGGTATGGGATGGGGCATGGAAAACCCAGAGAGATGGTTGGACGCTTTCAAGGTGAATGGTAGTATCTGCACATGATATGAGGCGACTCAAAACTAGGTTACCTGGAGAGGCTGAGTCAGTCAGAAGCAGCAGCTAATCCGAAGCGTTGCTTTCTCTCTGCCTCTGGAGCATTCCCGAACAGACTTACACTCAAGGAGCGCCGTAGGAGCGGGAGATGTTGCCAATACCCAAAGGAATGCTGCCAGTGAGCTGATTATTCGAGAGGACCCTGCATCATGAGGTATACATGTGGTTACAGGAAACATGAGCGGGCAGATGAGGGCCTTAGTTTAATGTTCTAACCTTCATTCCTATGTATTAGCCTGCACCTGGTGGCCTTTCTCCACCTTCCACTAGCATAGAACGAGAAAAGCATCAGCGTCTAGCCTAATCAAGTGGACAGAGCTTATGTAGGGGATGTAAGGCAAATAGATGAAGTTGCTTGTGATTCATCCCATTTTTGCCTTACATATTTCTCTGTGCATGCTTACAGGTGAGTGAGGTTTGCGAGTTGCGAAATCCACGAAGGAATGCTGCCAGTGAGCTGATTTCCCGATAGATCACTACGCATAGGATATTGGGGAGAAAAAAGAGTAAAGTAAGAGAGACAGAGAGAGAAACGCTAGCGCAGGAAGAAAACGAGTAGAAAACTAGAATAGCCGATGAGGCAAGTGAAGAGCGGACGAGCGGACGTACAGATCCATCAACGTGGTCATGTTGGAAATACTGTCCGGTATGCTTCCTGCGAGCTTGTTATTGGTCAGGTACCTGCACGCAATGGCACATGGCACCGGGCAGTGCAGGGCAGGGCAGGGCAGGGCAGCGCAGCGCATGGCATTGCATTGCTGATCATACAGCGGTTCCACACAGTCGCACAACGCGCACCTGGAGTGGTGGCGGGAGACGAGTCAAATGGAAGCAACGTGCCAAGGCACAGGCACAGGCACGAGTCGCGGCGCACGCAGTGGGACAGGGCAGTGGTGAGGTGACAAAACGGGACAAGATGGGCCGAGATGGGCCGAGATGGGCCGAGATGGGCCGAGATGGGCCGAGATGGGCCGAGATGGGCCGAGATGGGCCGAGATGGGCCGAGATGGGCCGAGATGGGCCGAGACGGGACAAGACGGTACGAGATGGGACGAGGTGGGACGTACAGTCCGGTGAGTCCAGCGAGCTTGCTGATGTTGTAGGGGATGCTGCACTGCAGGGAGCGACCTTCCAAGCTCCTGAGGCACAAGGGATTCGCACAATAGCACGCGCCAAGCAAGCGCCAACGCCGTGTCATCCAGTCATGCCATGCCAAGCCATTCAAATCCATGGAACAGCAGCAGGCGCAGAGAGGTGGGTGGGTGGGTGACTTTCACGCGGCGTCGCCGCACGGCAGCTAGTGTATAGTAAATACATGTCGCCCATGAAGGAATGGAATCCCATCCCATGAGTGATGCGATGAGCATGGATGTTGGCATTCTGCGATGAGATGCGATGCGATGGGCGATGCGCTCACAGCGAGTTGACCATGCCGCGGTCGTTGCAGAGGACGCCTTTCACGGAGCAGTAGGACGGGTTGAAGGAGTCTGTCAGGCCGCATGTCTCTCGAAATTCTTGCAGCACATTGGCTGCGCAGGCACGCGCAATAAGAGAGAGACAAGGGGAGGGTTTGTCTGAGAGGAAGTTGCTGGAACAAGCTGTCGTGGGCGACGTCTCAGAGAGAGAGAGAGAGAGAGAGAGAGAGAGAGAGAGAGAGAGAGAGAGAGAGAGAGAGAGAGAGAGAGAGAGAGAGAGAGAGAGAGAGAGAAGGTATACATGCTTGAATGCATTGTGAATATTAATGCGAAGGACCATTCAAAGGTATGGATCAGCCTTTTTTTTTAAGTCGACTTTTGGATCGACTAAATAACCGAGAAAGTTGAAGAAACAAGCTGTCGTGCGCGCCTCAGCCTGAGCCGCGGGGATTGAGGCCTAACCGCACCTTGAGAGTACCAGCCGCACCTTGGGATCTCTTGTAGGCCGTCGTGTTGCACAGGCACGAATACGCCGAATAGAGTTCCTTCGCATTGGGACACAAGCACCCGACAAGAGGACCCGCGCCATCAGGATGCGCATCAGCGGGTTGCGGGTAGTGGAAGTAATGGTTCAAGCCCAGAACGAGGAGGAGCAAAAGTGCGAGACGCAGGCGAATCCGGAACGCCATGACGACGACGAGCCGTGCCGTGAGTGGATGATGTCACGAAGTTGTGAAGACGACTCGTCTTGGGATGGAGAGTCGGGTTCCGCGGGAGGAAGTTATGTTGAGCAGACTGACAGGAAGTTGTCACGGAAAGCGAAAGCAGCTCGTCCGGCAGGAAAGGAAGAATGGCTGGTAGCGGGGGGAAGTTAGTAGGCTGAGGTTCTGCAAGACGAGTGGTACTGCTACTTCTACTGCTACTACTTGAAGCTGGTAGGTATTCTCGAGAATTTAAATAGGGGGGGACGAGCAAAGCGTAGCAGCATTACCACCACCACATCCTGCCTCGGCGTTCGCCTGAAGTGACGAGGCACGTTGGAGGGATGAGGTGTCGTTGACACGTGGATGCCGTGGCGTGACGAGTCACCACGACGTCCCTGCCGCACGCACTTTGCGGCGAGATTTCGGTAAATGATGCACACGTCATCTTACCAGCGACGCGCAGAGCATATGGTCGAGGGCGTGGGAAGCATGATGACGGCCCGCCCAGGACGTACACTGTACTCAGGCAGTATGATAAAACAATAGTACACAGCAGGGATTGGATGCGACGCGACGCGACGCGACGCGACGCGAATGGCATCAAGGTGTACTGCACTTCTGCACTGCTGTTCCATATTATCGCGAGCCATACTATCGCGAGCCATACTATCGCGAGCCATAATATCGCGAGCCAAATCATCGCGAGCTTGACAGGCACTGACTCCGCTAGAAACGGCGTTGACTTGCAAACGCTCGTCTGGCAACGTCCTGACCCGAATATGCTCTGTAGGCGGAAGTCCTTGTAGCCCGAAGGTTGCGGCGGCGTGGCCATAAAAATCAGGAGGTGTCCTTTCATGGGTTACTCGGTGTTGTGGTGGGTTCGTGGTGGGTGTTATGAATGAACTTGTCAGAGTGCGCAGATATCGAATAACGAGAATGGAAATTACAGAATGACGAAACAATGAAGTAGCGAGGCCTAAATAGGGGAAAACCTAGCTAGGCGGGGGGTTCGGGATGGGATGGCTCGGTGATGGCCACGATTGGAGCGGAGGCCGACTCGGGGGTGGTTCGGTGCGACGAAATAGGGAAGGCAGGTTCGTCGCGACACCCTCGGGATGTCCTCGCTAACAACTTACTACAGTAAGGAATTCTAATTCCTTACAGTGGGGTCCTACGGAGCGGATGGTGTTGGATGGATTCATCCAATCCCTGCTCGTGCTTGGCGATGAGATGATGGGATCGGATGGATGACCTAGGACGGTGCAGTACGTTACAGTACGGTACAGTCCAGCCAGAACATCCTCGAGGACATGGCGGGCACGCGGCACTTCACAGTTGCACAACTGTCAACAGAGGATCGAACAGTACCTCTATATCGAGAACATGAAAGCCCTTCAAAACGTTTAGCAGCGTCCAAAAAGCTTGTCAACACTGGAACACCTGGGCTTGTTATTTGTGAAAGCATGGAGAATCAGGGTCAAAACATGAGAGACTAACTTCACTTCATTGCATGATAAAATACACAAATCAGGGTACGAAGCGTGACTTCCCAAGGCTCTAATCCCAATGTTGTCCTACGCTTCTGTACGTTCAACAGGCATAGACCTGCTCCACCCTTAGATTAAAATGGCCCTTAATCGGGCTCATGTGTTACTGGAGAGCCCTCCGCTGCTCCTTGCTCCCTGGGCACGTGCAATCTCCATGCTGAGGTTGACATTCTCGGAGCTCTCGAGCTCGCGGTCAATGCGCGCCGCCATGCGGTCCTCGTCCTGCCCGAGAAACTCCTCCTTCATGACGAGCAGCTCGCCCAGCACGCGGCTGATGGAGGGGCGCGAGGCGGTGGGCATGGCGGTGCAGCGCAGGGCCAGGCGGGCCATGCGCAGCACCAAGTCGTCCGGCGCCTCCAGCTGCGGGTCCCTCAGCGCGACTGCGTCGCCCGCTGCTAGCAGTGGAGCCACCTGGAGGGGGAGGGTGATGGGATTGTGTGGTGTGATGATTTACAACGTAGCTGATTTGCTTGTGTGATTTTGTGCACAAATTGGAGCAATGGGGAAATGAGTATGCAGGTTGACCCATTAAATGGGAGGATACAAATGCAAGAGGTACAAGGTAAGAGGAGTGAGGGAGCTGAAGAAGAGGAGTGAGGGAGCTGACGAAAGCGGAGGGAGGGAGCTAAATAAGAGAAGTGAGGGAGAGGGAGCTCACCCACTGCTTGAGGTTGATTTGATCTGCATCGGCATTGTAGATGGCCTTGCGCGCTGTGATGAGTGTCGGCATCACCACTCCAAAGCTGCAAGACAGAGAAAGTACACATGCATTAGGCACAACAGCATAGCAACCCATGAGGTCCAAGATAAGAGGTTCATAAGATGATATATTTAAATACGGGATGATTGCTAGTACCTGTGCACGTCAGCTTTTGGCGTGGCCTTCTGTGACTTGAAGTAAGCTGGGTCCACATAGCCCGGTGTGCCCATCACCCGCGTGGCAACTACCGACGTGCCCTCGCCATGCCTCACCAGCCCAAAGTCCGCAATCTTTGGCTGCAGGGGGCAGAACCCAAGTCGAATGATTACACTTTCTTGGAATGCAATGGGTAGAGCATGGCTTCGAAAGAAAGAAAGAAAAAACCACTTTTTGAAGCATGGATTTTTGGAGGTGTCCAATTCGGTTCTCACCTGCATGTGTTTGTCGAGCAGGATGTTGGCGGGCTTGATGTCGCGGTGCACGATGCCAAAGCTGTGGAGGTACTCGAGGCCGTGGGCCATGCCGATCAGAATGTCCACCCGCTCCCGCACCGCCAGGGGGTGCGGGCTCCCTGCACGCACGGACGGGAGGAGATCAAAAGATGTTTCAAGATAAAATCGTAATGCATGTGCACCAATGGGGGGTGGCGGCACCCTACGCGCATGGGTGCACATAAGAGTGTTGTGCATGCGCGGCACAAGAGAAGTCAGCTTGGGTCGGCTTGGATGTTGAGGGGCTCACGGGGACCAATCCAGCGGTCGAGGTCACCGTTGTCAACGAACTCGTAGATGACGATCTGCTCCATGCGCTCCGCCACCGGGTCATAGTCCATGCAGTACCCCAGCAGCCGCACCAGATGAGGGTGATTCTTTGTTGCCATCTCGTTCACCTGTGCAGTAAAAAAGAGGTGGAGGAAATGGATGTTGGGGGGGGGAAGAGTTAACAGGAGGGAGCTGGGAGGTTGGAGGGAAAGGAGATGGCTAGAGGGGCGAACAGGAAAAAAGTGCTGAAAATGCTGCAACAACCCACACAGAAGCGTGTGAGCAGCGCACCTCGCGCTTGAAATCATTCGTAAGTATCCTGGCGCGTTTGACGGCCCAGGTCTCATGGGGAGCGGTGGGGTTGGCGCCCCTGTACACATCCCCAAAGCTGCCGCTGCCAATGCGGTTTGCCTCCGCCCACTCGCCCGTCGCTGCCGCCACCTCCACCAGCGAGTACAAACGGCACACCGCTGGCCGAGCTTCTGTCACCCCTGCTGCCACGCCTCCTTCTATTCCTCCTCCTCCTCCTGCTGCAGCAATGGCTGCTGCGTGTGCTGCGGCTTCCTCAGCGGAATGAACAGCAGCTGCCTGCCACGGCCACCTCCACCCTCCTCTGCCTCCTCCTGCCCCTCCACGTGCCTCCACAGCCGCTGCTGCTGCAGCTGCTGCTTCTTTTCCTTCTCCAGCTGCTGCTGCCGCTGCTGTTGTGCCGGGTGCTGATGCTGGTGGTGGTGCGACATCCCCTGGAGCTGCTTCTGCTCCACCAATACTGCTCCTTCGGAAGAACCACCATCCACCACCACTTTCCATAGCAGCCTTCGACTCTTCCCCCTCCTCCTGCTCCCCCTCACTGCCTCCGCCTTCCATCTTCTCCACCTCCCCCTCTTCCTTGCTCTCCTTCTCCCGCCTCTCCTTCTCCCTCTGCTCCTTCACGCGGATGTAAGTCAGGTACACGATCAGCAGCAGCAGAGGCAAGAAGACCACAGACGCAACCACAATGGCTGCGATTTCCCCCTTACTCAGAGAGCCCTTGTATCTCGCTGTTGACACTGGAGAGAACAATTCAGAAACGCAAAGATTGGCATGTGAGTGGTGAAGTGAACGAGGTGATGTGCATTTGGGTCTGACGTGCACAAATGAGTCCAGCCAGCGTGCATTTGTGAGGCATGATATCTTTGCTGCTGCTACGGTTGGCTACGTGGAAAAGCAGCAGCGTCTTCAGGCGCCTACTGAGGTGCCTCTAAGGAAGAAGCAGCAGCGTGGGGCATGCTGACGTACTGTCAGAAGGGTTGCACGTGGCACAGAAGGCCTTGCAGAAGCCGCAGAATTGAGAGTACTCGAATTGGTATATGGCACAGTTCGTTTACCGGACACGTGAAATTATCCCAGTCAATGTTCCTGTCAGGAGGTGGTGGTGGGGTGCAAGTGCCATGAGTGCGGGAAGGAGGGAGGGAGGGAGGGAGGTAAGGAGGTAGGGAGGGAGGGAGGGAGGGAGGGAGGGAGGGAGGGAGGGAGGGAGGGAGGGAGGGAGGGAGGGAGGGAGGGAGGGAGGGAGGGAGGGAGGGAGGGAGGGAGGGAGGGAGGGAGGGAGGGAGGGAGGGAGGGAGGGCAGTACCATGGAGAGACAGCTGGTACAATGCTCTCAATGCTGGAAGATGGTAGGCCATAAATATGTACCGATGTTCTTTCACATGGCACCACTTGTTCCCCACTCTCTCCCTCCCTTACATTTCTCTCCCTCTCCCTTCGCCCTTCCTCCCTTCCCCCATCTGTTCCCATTTCATTCCCAATCCCTACACGTCTCAGTGCAGTTCTTACAGGCTCTGAAATTTCCCCAAGGTGGCGGGAAGGGTCCCGAACAGCTGGTTGGATTGCAGTTGGCTGGGAGAGAATGAAGGGTGGCAGAGGGCATGAGGCATGGGATACCCAGGTGGAGACGGTTGGAAGCTTCAAGATGGGTGAACTTGAAGGACGGTTGGAAGGAAACATGACAGCCCAGATTTCGAATCGAATGCTTCATAACAGTTCCAGCCATACTTACAGAATTGAAGATTCAAAGTAGTAGTAGGAGGGTGAGTAGCTTGTTATGGCGGGAATATTGCCGGTGAGCTGATTCTGTGCGATGCCACTGCAGATACGACGTGTGGAATGGATGTACTAGGAAACTTGAGAAGGAAGATGCGAACCCCAGCTAGTTTTGTTCCTCGCCACCTCTTGTCGCTTTTCTATCTCCAGTTATGAAATCTAGTCCGCGTCAGGTGGTCTTTCCCCACTTGTCACTTTCATACGGCCACTTGAGATTTCGTAGTCAAACAAAGTCGTCACGGCTCAAAGAATGCTTGTGTAGGGGATGCAATGCAAACGTCTGCTCTCTCCTTCAGCACGTTCTCCAGAGCACGCTTACAGGTAAGTGAGTTTTGAGAGCTGCATAATCTCCGAAGGAATGCTGCCAATGAGCTGATTTTTCGATAATTCACTACGCACAGGATGTTGGGAGAAGATGAAAGATAATAAGAAAGTTAGGCAGGGAGATGAGACAGGGCGGAAAGCAGGCGGTAAACGTTGAATAGCCTGTGACAGATGTCAAGAAAAGATGAGCGGACTCACTGCCTTCGTAAGGAAGTCAGAATGGACTTTTGAGGCACCTGAAAAGGCAGCGGTCTCACAGGTTCTTCAAGGAGGTGAGGGTGGAGATAGAGTCCGGTATAGTCCCCATGAGCTTGTTGTTCGCCAGGGACCTGCCATGGCACACAGCAGCAGCAGGCATGAGCAGCAGGCATGGCTCATTCTTTACTGCCACGTGGACAGGTAACACGGAGAAGGAACTTAGATGGAAGCGAAATACAAGCAACCCCGAAGGCACTTGTGGCGATGTGCAGAGGGAGGAGGTGAGAAGGAAAAGGGGTGATGGTGAGAGGGACAAGGGGTGATGGTGAGAGGGACAAGGGGTGATGGTGAGAGGGACAAGGGGTGATGGTGAGAGGGACAAGGGGTGATGGTGAGAGGGACAAGGGGTGATGGTGAGAGGGACAAGGGGTGATGGTGAGAGGGACAAGGGGTGATGGTGAGAGGGAGTCGTACAGTTTGGTCATGGCAGTGAGCTTGCTGATGCTGTAGGGGATGCTGCAGCCGGCAAGAGAGCGACTGCTGAGGTCTCTGAGAGAGGGATTCGCATCATGGCAAGGGAAATTTCAGGCGCCTAAACAAAGACTTGCATGACAGCAAGGTCGATGCAAGCGCGAATTCCATTCCAAGCCATCCAGATCCACGGAACGGCACTAGCCTGGGTGAGGCGATGGGTGGGTTGGGTGGGTAACCCTGAAGATGTATTCAACAAAGTTTATTGCAGTATTTTGGAAACGAAAAGCATGGCACATCTTGTGGTGCGATGGGATGGGCCTGTGAGGCGCTGCCACACAAGCAGGGGTTTGAAAGGTTGATAATGGGTCAATCAGTGAAGCGATGCGATGGGTCACTCACAGCGCGTTGATCATGCCGCGGCCGTCGCAGTCAACGCCTCGCACGGAGCAGTAGGACGGCTTGAAAGAGTCTTCCAGGCCGCACCGGGCGAACTCCGCCATCACCTTGGCTGCGCGACCCACCGCAAGAGACGGCGAGGAGAGAGCGGGAAGGGAAGAGTCACGGAATTGTCGCAGAATTGCCGTGGCGCGCCCACAGCCTTACAATGACTTAATTATTGTACAAGTATTGTTGTGCGTTTGGGCGTGTCATGTCTCCGGGATTTGATCACATTCGGTGTATCACACCTTGCGGGGCACCGCACCTTGCGTCGCGTTGTAGGCAGTCGTGGAGCACGAGCAATCGTAGTAGTAGGATGATGAGTAGTAGTAGGGTGAGTAGTAGGATGAGGAGTAGGATGAGTCGTAGTATCGTGGGCAAAGGCATTCCGACTTGAAGTTGCCGTACTGCGCATTGGCGGGTCGAGGGTGCTGGTTCAACCCGACCACGAGGAGCAGAAGCGTGAGAGGGAGAGTATCTTTTAGCAGCCGCGAGAGTGTGAGACACGCCATGATGGCGACGCGCGGTCGTGAGGCAGCTGGGAATCGTCTGTTGAACAAGAACGTTGTCGAAGGTAGTATCTTGAGAAACTAGAATGACTGGGAGCGGGGAAGTCAGTAGCAAATAATGTTAGGGTGGTTCGCCGCTGTGCTTGACCTAATCGTGACAGTGCAATGCTATGAATGGTCGGAAAAAAGACTACTACGCTTGCGTGGAAGCTACAGCTAGAACGCTGATGCTGCATAAGTACTAACATGATGAAACAGTGAACAAGGGAATGGAGGACGGCTATAGTAGCTGACGGCTATTCCTAGGATTCGGCAAATGTCGCCAAGGCGTTTGGCCGCATCCCAAAATGCCAAACCGCGACCGAACCATGGGTGGTGTTCTCTAGGCACTGGCGAGGGGGGAGCGAGGGGAAATAGGAATCTTCCCCCCTCTGCGTTTTTTGGCTCGATACGACGGTCAGCCCGGGAAACCGTGCCGAGCCTCCTATTTGCCCTCCGAACCAAACCGAAGGTAAATGGCAATAGAACGCTCATTTACCCTCAGGGATGTGCACCCTTCGGAAGGTTCCCATTTACCCTCCCCACCTTCGGAAGTTTGCCTCCCTCGCCCCCCATTCCGGCAACCACTCCTCACGGGGTTGCGGGACAGGCATGTGAGGGAGGTGCTGGGGAGGGAAAACCGACATTCCACCCGTAAAACTAACGACTGCTTCAGGGATTCTCCCTCCCACACGCGCAAGACCTTGGAAAAAAAAAAACCACGTCCCCTTCTTAGAGCAAACCACGGCTCAAGTTTTGAGCTCACAGTTGGAGGTTGGATTGTTGAAGGTGGCTTCTGTTTTCCGACAAGTAGTAACCCTGGTTTTGTTTGTACCCCGTCTTGCTTGTTATCACGAAATGGGCTACCCCCGTTTCTAGACCAGGAAAATGCCCCCACATGTTCGTCATTTACTGTCGGATCCTTCCCCCCCTGGAGCCTGAAATTTCCCGTCTACGGCTGTAGCAGGAGTTTGTCAAAACCGCATTGGAAACATCCGCGGAAACATCGTCATTTACATTCGCCCCTCCACCTCCCCCTCTAGCAGGAGTCACCAGAACAGCGCCATGGTCTGCCATGGCCCGTGTGGTGTGGACGCGACGTGTCAGTTTTGGTTTCGGTGTTGGGTTCCCATCGGTTCCGCGTGCGACCCGAGGGGGGAATAAGGGATCCGCGTTACACGATGCCCACAACAAGTTTTGCTCTCTTATAACGATGTTTTGATCAAATTTGATAAGACCTGTTTCGAGTGAAATTTGCACCTGAAAAGGCCAACGTCAAGAGGTGACTAAGAGCAAGGCGCGCAGCAATGTTACGCAACCCCCAAGTTAAGTAAGGAAGCCGAGCGATGCGGTGAGCCTCCCGCTCCACCAAAACCGACGGGGGCTTAGTAGTAAGAGCAGCAAGACGCTGGAGGGATAGTAGTTTGCCAAACGTGTGGGCGTACTGGGAGACGCAGTGCTGGAGCTTGTCAGAATCCCAGCCACTAACCAAAGGGCTTGTTTGTGTAGCGGTTGAGTGCGCTCATAACCCCCTAGTCCGACGTGCCTGTAACCCTTCCCTAGAATCAATCGGGGATCTCAAGTGGACCTCTGACACCCCTTGCACTGGGATGCTCGAGGTCTACACACCGGGATTCGAACCCGAGACCTTCGCTCTAATACCATGACATAATTCCAGCCACTAATCACTGTGATAAAAAATGGCTTGTTTGTGTAGCGGGTGAGTGCGTCCATAACCCCCAAGGCCAACGTGCCTGTAACCCTTCCCTAGGATCAATCGGGGATCTCCAGTGGACCTCTAATAGTGCTGGCTCCGCAGGTGGAGATTGACGTCGAGCAACCATTCATCAAAGTCGATTGCTGCTCCTCCGCATCGAGTCGTAGTACAAAATCAGACGACACAACCAGAGTGAGCAAGGTCACAGCTGCGGTGGATGAGAGGGAACAGCAACACGTGGAGGATGCGCAGTCAGAGGCAAGTAGGCATATAGTCTGCTGCAAAGCAGGCAGCACAGCGACGCGGCCGCGGGAGGGCGTTAATAAGGCCGCGATTGTAGGTGCGGTGGCATACAACAGCTGCAGACGCAACAGCCGGCAGGAGCAGAAGGCGCTGCGATGTCGAGTAGCAGCAGGTGAGGTGGCGGGCAGTAGCTGCATAGACGGCGGCAAGGCCAAGACGGTGTGGTGACTGAGCAACAGCAGGGCCGCGACGAGGCAACAATGGGGCCGCGGCGGAGGGAGGGCAGTGCCAGTGCCGCGGAGAGGCCCCGACACTGAGCCGCTGCGAGGCCAAGACAGGGCTACGACAGGGTCGCGGAGGGTTAGAACGATGCCGCAACGGGGCCCCGATGGGAGGTTTGTCAGGGGGGCCACGTCGGGGTCGTGACGGGGTCACGACAGGGCCGCAACGGGGCGTTAGCGGTGTGGGGGGGCGGGGGTAAGAGGGGGCCACGAGGGGATGGTGCTAATAGGGTATGTGGGGGGTGGGGGGGAGGGGGGTTCTGGAGGGGGCCGCTTAAGACGGGCTGCTAGAGGGGGGTCCGCTTGAGGGGGCCCCGTAAGCAAGAGGGGCCATAACGGTACGAGGGGCAGGTGTCAGATTTCCACCGGTAGTCGTTAATCACTGGGATAAAAGGGATTGTTGCGTAGCAAATGAGTGTGCCCATAACTCTTTAGTGGGTCAAGCTGGCATCTCCAATCGCGAAGCAATAAGCCGTTTTACCCTACTGGTTAGTGGTAGTAATCCTGACAATGGATGCATTATATTTTGATATTATTGTTGTTTTTTTTTTTTTTTTTTTTTCATGTCTTACAGTACCAACTCTAATTTTCTGACCTTGAAACAGGACTGATCTATAATATATATATATATTTGTATGTATATACATTGAATACATTAGAGCTTTGACAATGTTGCAGTTTTGAAAACCAAACAGAAAAACAAAAAAAACAACTCTTATACCCTTCGAATTGATCTATGCATGCCAATCTATTCGACTATCGCTAGCGACAGTATATTGGGCTCATGGGTTGCTTGAGAGTCCTCCACTTCTCCTTGCTCCTTGGGCACGTGCAATCTCCATGCTGAGGTTGACATCGGAGGATACCTCTAAGTCGCGGTCAATGCGTACCGCCATTCTGTCTTCGTCTTTCCCAAGAAACTCCTCCTTCATGACGAGCAGCTCGCCCAGCACGCGGCTGATGGAGGGGCGCGAGGCGGTGGGCATGGCGGTGCAGCGCAGGGCGAGGCGGGCCATGCGCAGCACCAAGTCATCCGGCGCCTCCAGCTGCGGGTCCCTCAGCGCGCCTGCGTCGCCCGCGGCCAGCAGCGGAGCCACCTGAGGGAGAAGGGTGATGAGATATGATGATATACAACGTAACCATCTGAACGAAACGGGCATCTGACACATCGTCATGGAACATTATCAAAAGACTACATTTGGAGCTGGATTTGGGACTTCAGGAATTTCTCTCTACATCACGTAAAAGAGTGGAGGAGGTGAAGAAGAGGAGTGAGGGAGGTGAAGAAGAGGAGTGAGGGAGGTGAAGAAGAGGAGTGAGGGAGGTGAAGAAGAGGAGTGAGGGAGAGGAAGCTCACCCACTGCTTGAGGTTGATCTGATCTGCATCCGCATTGTAGATGGCCTTGCGCGCTGTGATGAGCGTCAGCCATACCTGTGCACATCAGCCATGGGGGTGGCCTTCTGTGACTTGTAGTAAGCCGGGTCCACATAGCCCGGTGTGCCCATCACCCGCGTGGCAATCACCGACGTGCCCTCGCCATGCCTCACCAACCCAAAGTCCGCAATCTTGGGCTGCAAAAGGAACGTACCCGAGATGAATAATTCAACTTGGAGAATTTCATGGAATGCAATGGGTAGAGTATGGGTTGAAGGAGAAGACATCAGTTTTTGAAGCATGGATAATTTAGGGTGCCCATTTTAATTGTCACCTGCATGTGTGTGTCGAGCAGGATGTTGGCGGGCTTGATGTCGCGGTGCACGATGCCAAAGCTGTGGAGATACTCGAGGCCGCGGGCCATGCCGATCAGAATGTCCACCCGCTCCCGCGCTAACAGGGGGTGCGGTCTCCCTGCATGCACGCATGGACGGGAGGAGATTGAAAGATGTGTCAGAGTGCGAGGAAAACAATGCGAACAAGAGCCGACATGCAAACAGCCTGCACGATGCCCTAACGAGCTCAACTTGGCAATGTGGCGGCAATGTGGTAAAGAGCGAATGGCTGATGCATGCATTAGTCAGGCATGATGTCCTGACTGGACCGAGACTAATGCAGGCAATGTGGTGCAGTCTCGGTCCGATCCAGCGGTGTTTAAGACTGGAAGTGTGCAGTGTGCAATGCAAAGAGCTCACTCGGGCCGATCCAGCGGTCGATCCGAGGTCAGCATGGTGGCAGTACGTGGCTCACAGTGTCTGATCCGTTAACAAGTGCTAAACAGTGCGTAAAAGAGCCAACACTAAGCTGCGGTCGACTCAGCAAGGCAGGGTTTAGGGTGGGTGATGAGGGCTCACTGGGACCAATCCAGCGGTCGAGGTCGCCGTTGTCAACGAACTCGTAGATGACGATCTGCTCCATGCGCTCCGCCACCGGGTCATAGTCCATGCAGTACCCCAGCAGCCGCACCAGATGAGGGTGATTCTTTGTTGCCATCTCGTTCACCTGTGCACCGATGGGGAGGAGGAACCGGGTGTTGGGGAGGGAGAGTTAACAGGAAGGGAGAGTTAACAGGAAGGGAGAGTTAATAGGGAGGGAGAGTTAACAGGGAGGGAGAGTTAACAGGGGGGAGCTGGGAGGTTGGAGGGGAACGAGATGGGCTAGAGGGGGGACAGGAGCAAACATAAAAGAAGTGCTGAAAATGCTGCAGCAACCTGCACAGAAGAGTGTGTGCAGCGCACCTTACACATGAGATATGCTGGCCTAGGAATGATACAGTGAGAGTGTGTGTGTGGAGCTCTCTCTGTGAGAGCATGTGCAGCATACCTCGCGCTTGAAATCATTCGTCACAATTTTCGCGCGTTTGACGGCCCAGGTCTCATGGGGAGCGGTGGGGTTGGCGCCCCTGTACACATCCCCGAAGCTGCCGCTGCCAATGCGACTCGCCTCCGCCCACTCGCCCGTCGCTGCCGCCACCTCCGCCAGCGAGTACAAACGGCACACCGCTGGCTGTGCCTCCCCCACCGCTGCTCCCACATTCCCCACTGCTGTGCATCCTCCTCCTCCTCCTGCTGCTGCAGCAATGGCTGCTGCGTGTGCTGCGGCTTCCTCAGCGGAATGAACAGCAGCTGCCTGCCACGGCCACCTCCACCCTCCTCTGCCTCCTCCTGCCCCTCCACGTGCCTCCGTAGCCGCTGGTGCTGCATCTGCTGCTTCTTTTCCTTCTCCTGCTGCTGCTGCCGCTGCTGCTGTTGTGCCGGGTGCTGGTGCTGGTGGTGGTGCCGCATCCGCTGCTGCTGCTTCTGATCTACCAGTACTGCTCCTTCGGAAGAACCACCAGCCACCGCCACTTTCCGTAGCAGCCTTCGCCTCTTCCCCCTCCTCCTGCTCCCCCTCACTGCCTCCGCCTTCCATCTTCTCCACCTCCTCTTCGTCATTGCTCTCCTTCTCCCGCCTCTCCTTCTCCCTCTGCTCCTTCACGCGGACGTATGTAAGGTACATGATCACTAGCAGCAGAGGCATGAAGACCACAGACGCGATCACAAGGGGTACGAATGTTTTCCATGCGAATATGTAGTCTTCGTTGAATCTCGCAGTTGCCACTGGAAAGAAAATCATCAGAGAGGCAAAGGATCCATGACAAGTGAGAATAGGGATGTGAGTGGTGAACGAGATGATGTGATCAGTTGCTCTCTGATCTGAGGTGCCTCAAGTGTAAGCAGCAGCAGAATGAGGCAGGCCGCTTAAAGGGCTGCAAGTAGCACAGAAGCCCTTGCAGAAGCCACAGAACGGTCGGTAGTCATACTGGTCCACCATGCAGCCACCCTCGTTGACCGGACACGCGAAGTTGTCCCAGTCGATGCTCCTGGAGAGGCAGGGGATGGCGAAGGAGTGTATGTGTGCCATGAGTCGTGGAGGGCAGCAGCTTGAACGAACAGCAGGAGAAGTGAATGAAACAGTACTTGCGCTCCAAGGTATTCTACGTCTGGCCAAGCTAAATCGTACCGTTTTTCTTCCTCATGCCATCGCTCTTGTTGCTCACCCTCTCGCTCCCTATCCATGTCTGCCCGTATTCTCGCCCTTCTCCCTCCATCTGCCCCTTTGTCCTACCCCCTCTTTACTCGTTTCAGAGCAGCTCTTACAGGTTGTAAAATCGCCCCAAGGAGGCAGGAAGGGTGCCAGAAAGCTGGTTGTCTTGTAAGAGGCTGGAACAGAATGAAAAGTACCAGGGGTCACAGGGCATGGAAAACCCAGGGGAGATGGTTGGAAGATTAACAGATGGTTGAAATTGAAAGCGTTGAGCCTTTCCAAATTACGACTCTTTTCCACCGGTTTTGGGTTGAACGCTAGAATCTCCCACACATTACAGGCGCATTCCAGCGCCTCAGATTCAGGTTGCCTGTACAGGTTGCACTTCCGCTCTAGGGCCTTTCCAACCATACTTACAGAGCATCGGCGTATAGAGAGTATATCGTGCTAGGAATGCTTCCCGTGAGCTGATTATGCGAGAGGCCACTGCAGGTATGACACGTGGATATATATAGGAAACATGAGAGGGCCATGTTTGTTAAATTTGATTTTTCAGCCATACATACTAGTGTACATCCAGGTCTACATATACTTCAATGGCGCTTGGGTAGGAGACGCGGCGAGGCAAAGGTGTACGTGAGCTTTTCTGTTTGGCCCCGCACATTGTCCGGAGCTTGCTTACAGGTAAGAGAGCTTTGAGATGCCCATGATGTCCGAAGGAATGCTGCCAGTGAGCTGATTTGACGAGAGATCACTGCGCACAGGATGATGGGAGAGAAAGAAAAGGGTCAGAAAGGGAGAATAAACAGCCAGGGTGAAAATGAGTTGAATAGCCGATGAGATAAGAAAACAGGAACCGATTCACAGCCCCAAACGACGAGCGGACTCACAGTTCTCTTAACGAGGTGAGGGTGGAGATAGAATCCGGTATAGTCCCCATGAGCTTGTTGTTCGCCAGGGACCTGCCATGGCCGAACAGCAGCAGCAGGCATCGCTTAGATAAAAGAGATGCAAACACCCCCAAAGGCACTTGTGGAGATGTGCAGCGGGAAGGGGTGGTGGTGGTGTGAGGGACAAGGGGTGGTGGTGGTGGTGTGAGGGACAAGGGGTGGTGGTGGTGGTGTGAGGGACAAGGGGTGGTGGTGGTGGTGTGAGGGACAAGGGGTGGTGGTGGTGGTGTGAGGGACAAGGGGTGGTGGTGGTGGTGTGAGGGACAAGGGGTGGTGGTGGTGGTGTGAGGGACAAGGGGTGGTGGTGGTGGTGTGAGGGACAAGGGGTGGTGGTGGTGGTGTGAGGGACAAGGGGTGGTGGTGGTGGTGTGAGGGACAAGGGGTGGTGGTGGTGGTGTGAGGGACAAGGGGTGGTGGTGGTGGTGTGAGGGACAAGGGGTGGTGGTGGTGGTGTGAGGGACAAGGGGTGGTGGTGGTGGTGTGAGGGACAAGGGGTGGTGGTGGTGGTGTGAGGGACAAGGGGTGGTGGTGGTGGTGTGAGGGACAAGGGGTGGTGGTGGTGGTGTGAGGGACAAGGGGTGGTGGTGGTGGTGTGAGGGACAAGGGGTGGTGGTGGTGGTGTGAGGGACAAGGGGTGGTGGTGGTGGTGTGAGGGACAAGGGGTGGTGGTGGTGGTGTGAGGGACAAGGGGTGGTGGTGGTGGTGTGAGGGACAAGGGGTGGTGGTGGTGGTGTGAGGGACAAGGGGTGGTGGTGGTGGTGTGAGGGACAAGGGGTGGTGGTGGTGGTGTGAGGGACAAGGGGTGGTGGTGGTGGTGTGAGGGACAAGGGGTGGTGGTGGTGGTGTGAGGGACAAGGGGTGGTGGTGGTGGTGTGAGGGAGTCGTACAGTTTGGAGAGCGCAGTGAGCTTGCTGATGCTGTAGGGGATGCTGCAGCCGACAAGAAAGCGACTGCCGAGGTCTCTGAGGGAGGGATTCATATGGTGGCAATCGACTCTTCAGGCGCCTAAACAAGACTCGCACGACAACAAGCGCGATGCAAATGCAAATGGGTCTGTGAGGCGCTGCGATGGGTCTGTGAGGCGCTGCGATGGGTCTGTGAGGCGCTGGCGCCCAAGCAAAGGCTAGAAAGGTCACCTTCCACGATGGATGGATGCTGGCATGATTGGCATGGTGCGATGGGCGATGGGTGATGGGGTGACTCACAGCGCGTTGACCATGCCGCGGTCGTCGCAGTCAACGCCTCGCACGGAGCAGTACGACGGCTTTAAGGACTCTGACTCGCTGCACCGGGCGAACTCCGCCATCACCTTGGCTGCGCGGCCCACCGCAAGAGACGGCGAAGAAAGAAAGGGGGGAAGGGAGGGTGCTACACAGAATTGACGCGGCGCGCCCACACTTCGAAACCCTAAACTTGATAAATCGTCCTACAAGAAGTAAAGTTATCCACATTGCCTTCTAGTAATAGTGCTGTTGTGCGTTTGGGCGTGTGTATCAGAGCAGGTTAATGAGTCAGCGAAAAGGCGGCGTGGAACGAGCTCTGTCATGTCTCCGGGTATCACATTCGGTGTATCACACCTTGCAGGGTACCGCACCTTGCGTCGCGTCGTAGGCAGTCGTGTTGCAATAGCAGTCATAACTCGCGAGCCAGGGGGATCCGTCGTCAGGGCAAAGACAGTTCGAGTTGTAGTCGTAGAACTGCGCATTGGCGGGTCGAGGGTGCTGATTCAACCCGACCACGAGGAGCAGAAGCGTGAGATGGAGACTATCTTTTAGGAGGCCCGAAAGCGTACGACGGAGATAAATAGGACAAGCCATGATAACGACGAGCGGACGTGAGGCAGACACGAATGGTCTGTTGAACAGGTAAGTTGTCGAAAGTAACTTGAGAGACTAGAATGCCAGCCGCAAGTCAGTAGAAAATAATGTTGGGGTGGCTCGCCGCTGCTCTAGTAGAGCTTACCAGACTAAGTGCTTGACGTAAGGGTGATAGTGCAATGCTATGACTGGTTGGAAATAACTACGTCTGCGTAGAGCTACTGTAAGAAAGGTGGGGCTGATTGAAATACTAATATAGAAGGGAATGACGCAATGTAGCACTGCTGCTTGCTGAGAGAATTCCTAGTAGGATTCGGCAAATGTCAATTTCTCAACTAGAAAATCCACCCGCCGCAACCCAAAATCTCCAACCGCGTCCGAACCTTGTTTTTTCTGGTTGGAGTGGTCTGGTCAGTTTCGGTTTCGGTGTTTATCGATTCAGTTCCGCGTGCGACGCGATGAGAAATGGTGCCGCGAATTGCACAACGCCCCGCAACACAGGGTCTGCCATTGGCTTATCTTGATATTATCGACATGTTACTACCGGCTCCGATTGTCTGTATTCTAGAAAGTGAATATATTTAAGTTATTGGTAGATTTCTATTGACCAGCCCGATTTTCCGCTTGCAAGTCATGAACAACTTAAACGGATTAATACTTCAACAACCCCGTAGTTAAAATTAAAAAACTAAAAGAAAACAAACAAAACAAAACATCTCCTACCCTCTTTTAGTTGACGCTAATTTAAACAACTCTTGCTAGACATTGATGATTGAGCTCATGGATTGCATGAGAGTCCTCCGCTGTTCCTTGTTCCCTGGGCACGCGCAATCTCCATGCTGAGGTTGACATCGGAGGATATCTCTAAGTCGCGGTCAATGCGAACCGCCATCCTGTCCTCGTCTTTCCCTAGAAACTCCTCCTTCATGACAAGCAGCTCGCCGAGCACGCGACTGATGGAGGGGCGCGAGGCGGTGGGCATGGCGGTGCAGCGCAGGGCGAGGCGGGCCATGCGCAGCACCAAGTCGTCCGGCGCCTCCAGCTGCGGGTCCTTGAGCGCGCCCGCATCGCCCGCTGCCACAAGCGGAGCCACCTGCAGGATGCAATTTTTGGACGAACATTGTCATATGGTGGAATATTACAAAACCTTGAACTTTGCAAAAGTTTAACTTTCATGTGAAAGAGTGAAGGAGTTGAAGAGAGGAGTGAGGGAGCTCACCCACTGCTTGAGGTTTATCTGATCTGCATCCGCGTTGTAGATGGCCTTGCGAGCTGTGATGAGTGTCAGCATCACCACTCCAAAGCTGTGGGGGAATGCAAGAGCAAGTGAGTAATGAGATCAACATTGTGCAGTTGCTTACACAATGTGGAGTTGTATCCATTGCAAAAACGGATTGCACTTTCTCCCATCAATACCTGTGCACATCAGCCATGGGGGTGGCCTTCTGTGACTTGTAGTAAGCCGGGTCCACATAGCCCGGTGTGCCCATCACCCGCGTCGCAATCACCGACGTGCCCTCGCCATGCCTCACCAGCCCAAAGTCCGCAATCTTGGGCTGCAAAGGGCCGGGCACAAGTTCAGAGGCAAAAGGAAGTGTTGACAATGCAACACCACTTCTTGAAGAAAGGAGGGTATGAAGTGCCCATTTCAATTCTCACCTGCATGTGTTTGTCGAGCAGGATGTTGGCGGGCTTGATGTCGCGGTGCACGATGCCAAAGCTGTGGAGGTACTCGAGGCCGCGGGCCATGCCGATCAGAATGTCCACCCGCTCCCGCGCTAACAGGGCGTGGGGGCTCCCTGCACGCATGCAGGGGCATATGCAAGGAACAATAAGAATGAGAGCCGAGAATAGGCTTCAGATGCGAGCTTCGTGCATGTCAAATGCACGATGGCCTACGAGGTTCGACTCGGTAATGTGGTGACCTATGAGGCTTGATTCGGTAATGTGGTGGCGGCTCAACTCGGCAAGGCAGGGTAACGTATGTATTGGCAGCAGAAATGAAGAGAGGAAGGCTCACGGGGTCCGATCCAGCGGTCGAGGTCGCCGTTGTCAACGAACTCGTAGATGACGATCTGCTCCATGCGCTCCGCCACCGGGTCATAGTCCATGCAGTACCCCAGCAGCCGCACCAGATGAGGGTGATTCTTGGTCGCCATCTCGTTCACCTGTACCGTGAAGGAGGAACCAAGGGGGGAGGGGTGGTGAGGGTGAGGGGTAAAAGGTTGGAGTTGGAGGGCGGGAGTCATTAGATTCGGGTGCATCTTCGTGCGACATCAGGGGAGGGCAGGTGGTGGGGGCAGGGAGGGATAAAGGGGAGGAGAGCGCAACTGAAGCCTGCACACGAGTTACAGTGCGCTCGCCTAAAGATAAATCACTGAGATAATTAGTAAGGTCGCGACATTGAGGGAGTGTGCCACGCACCTCGCGTTTGAAGTCGTTGGTGAGGACCTTGGCGCGTTTGACGGCCCAGGTCTCCTGGGGAGCGGTGGGGTTGGCGCCCCTGTACACATCCCCGAAGCTGCCGCTGCCAATGCGACTCGCCTCCGCCCACTCGCCCGTAGCTGCCGCCACCTCCGCCAGCGAATACAAACGGCACACCTGAGGCCGCGCCTCTCCCCCCATATAACCCCCCGTTGCGCCCACGCCTCCTGCTCCTCTTCCTGATGCAACAATAGCTGCTGCGTGTGCTGCTGCAACCTCTGCGGCGGAAGGAGCAGCAGCTGCCTGCCACGGCCACCTCCACCCTCCTCCTGCACTTCCTGCTTTACCTGCTCCAATCGTCTCCACTGTCGCTGGTGCTGCTGCTGGGCTGTCTGCCAATGGTGCTGATGATGCCACTTGCCCTGCTGCCTTTTCTCCTGCTGCTGGCAGTGCGGCATCCCCTGATGCTGCTGCTTCTACTCCACCATTGCTCTTTCGGAAGAACCACCATCCACTACCACTCTCCACAGCAGCAGCCTTCGCCTCTCCCCCCTCCTCCCTCTCCCCCTCACTGCCTCCGCCTTCCATCCTCTCCGCCTCTCCCTCTTCCTTGCTCTCCTTCTCCCGCCTCTCCTTCTCCCTCTGCTCCTTCGCGCGGATGTAAGTCAGGTACACGATCAGCAGCAGCAGAGGCACGAAGACCACAGAGGCAACCACAATGGCTGCGACTTCTCCTTGGTCCATATCCTCCACGCTGTTGAACCCTCCAGCAGATGACACTGCAAGTGGAGAGCGGGAAAGGCTACTTGGGTGAGGCAGGTGAGCGGTGAGACAGGAAAGGCGACTCTAGCCTGGAATGAGGGGATCTCTGGCATTATCCAGCCTGACTAACAATTAACTTCGGTAGTGAAGAATCACAGCATCCCATCAAAGCACCATTCCACTTGTGCTTCCGAGTGGGTTTGCAAGAGTGCTGTGTTTGCACCCCTCCCATCTCCCTCCTGCACCCCCTCCCATCCCCCCTGCACCCCCTCCCATACCCAACGGCGAACGTGAAGATGAAAACGAGGAAGAGAATGACTCAATGAACAGCGGATAGAGGAATGTAGTTAAAGTACAGTAGTCAAAGTCTCGCACAGCCTTACTACTGTGCTTTGGCACGTACTATAGGAAGGGGTGCACGTGGAACAGAAGCCCCCGCACTTGGTACAAAAAGGCGAGTTTTTCCATTGCCTTACTTCGCAGGTGCCCTTGTTGGGAGGGCATACGAAGCTATCCCAGTCAATATTCCTGGAAGGTCATGGTAACAGTGGTATCGTAGGGTTGGGAGGAACATGGAGGGAAGTGAGGTAGCAGGGGAAGCTTGGCAATGCATGGTGCCTGCTTACAACAAATGGGCTATCCTATTGCCCCCAAGTGATGGGGCATCCCCGGCGCGACATCCTACCAATTGTTAGCCTGTTGACACCAGGCTAACAATTGTTAGCCTGCTGTATATCATCCTCTCATGTCAGCGCCCTCTCTTGTGATGAACCTTGCGCGTCCTCTCCTCACCTACTCATTCTCCATGACTGCGTTTAATATTATCACGGCGTGTGTCATTACACGTTTGAATGAAAAAAACTCCCCAAGAAGGCTGGAAGTGGCCCAGACAGTTGGTTGCCTTTCAAGTTGCTGAAATAGTTGTTTTGGGAAGGCACAAAAAGGGGGTGAGAACAGACATGAGGGAAAAAGGGAGGGGGAATTGAGTCGATGGTTAACGAAGACACAAATGTGTGCTCATTGCACTAACTCAGTGGTCCACGCGGGCAGTGAATGGTATCACACTGAGCACTAGGAGGCAGTGGCTGCAGTGGCAAGCTGAAGGGGAATACATAAGTGAATGCACGTGTAAGTGAGGGGCTAGAGAGGGCAGAAAAAGCGTCAGCGTGAAAGAGCATTTTACGTATAGATAGTAGTTTCTGTGCTCATTTTTAATGAGAAGGTCCCGTTGTATGCTCACAGAGTTCTTAGGTTTGGGAGTCTTGAAAGCTCCGAGGGGATGCTGCCGGTGAGCTGATTGTAGGCCAACCCACTGCACATGGAGGAATGGGGAATAGGAGGTTGTGCAGGGAGGTTGGTTATGGGAAGTTGTGCAGTAAACTCTGGGTGATGTGTGGTGCGCAAGATGAAAGGCAGCATGCACGAGCAGAGGAAAGGTACGGCCAAGGGTTACACAAAAGCGAAAAGACGTTTTTCAAAATCTAGGGACATCTGTAGGGGCTCCTTGTGCGTGCCCGGTAGATCAATTTTGGCATAATAGACTTGGTGCCTGCTTACAGATACTGGAGTCGCTTCAGCTGAGAAATCCCAGAAGGAATACTGCCAGCGAGCTGATTACCCCAGAGTTCGCTGCATGTGCAGGATTGAAATGAACGGGAGAGGTGCCGAGAGGGACGGAGAGAGACAATTGAGGTAATGCCGCAAAATATGGCCGCTTCACATGACATTGAAAACGCTCAATTTCGACTCAACGCTTCTGAGTGCATACGTGTACACGCATTTCCGCTTCACATGACATTGAAAATACTTCGGAAGCGCGTGCATCATCATGTGTCCATGAGTCCACACCAAAGACTCCCTGTACATCCACAAGTGCGGTGTAGTACTATGGAATGAATGGTGCATGCAGTAGTGCCACGGGACATACAGTTTGGTGAGCTCCGTGAGCTTGGTGATGCTGTTTGGAATGGAGCAGCCGGTGAGAGAGCGGTTTCCCAGGTCTCTGAGATGGCGGCATAAGGCATAAAAGTGGTGCGCAAATGAAGGAGGCCATGGAAAAATAAATACAAGCGAGAAAAACGTGAAACCGGCATGCGGCCTGCGTGGCCGCAGTATGATTGCATGACTCCGTCACTTGAGAAATTTCTCAAAAGCCCACTCAAACAATGGCTTGAAGACCAGCGAGTCAGACGCATGAAAAGTATTCGCAAGATTGAGTAGAAGCAAGCTCTTTACGAAACTAGGTAGAGCTGGAAGGTTACAGCGTGGTAATGAAGCCGTTTCTGTCGCAAGAGACGCCACCGATGGAACAGTAGGAGGGGCTGAAAGCGCCGGAGCCGTCGAAATAGTCCAGCAGACCGCAGGGAACAAACTGCGCCATCACCATGGCTGGCGGATGATGGTGGGATACCATCATACGATGGGCATGGGACGGAGAGAATAACTTCTCAGATTTGGAAGAGGGGTTCGGAAGTTAAATTATGGATGCTACACGTCTCGTCATCAGCAGTGGGACACGGCCGCGCTATGAAACAGATTTGTTTTTAGGCTGCTGGAAGTTCACGCATATTTGCAAATGCATCGGTGTTGCATATTATGGGGCTTGGTAAAAAGAAAACACATATCGTGTACCGTTCATTTCATTGCAGGGTGGGCAGGAAAAGTAGTAGCCGCCGCAGGAGCAGAATGGCTGAGCGGCATTGGCGGGGAGTTCAGCAGCGGCTCCGAGCAAAACGAGGAGTGCGATGGCGAGGCGACGACTGAGGCGCGCCATCATGATGATGCTGTAAGAAAACGGATAGTTGACAGGAAATGCGCTGCGACGTATATTCGAGCTACCGCAAAAGGTTGAGGATGGGAACGACTACGAGCGAACCTTGGAAAGGAGCAGAAACTGCCACAAACGTCTGAATTCTGAATCGCTGCGGATTCTTGAAAATTTTACCTTCATGGGTGGGAAGGGGGAGCTCGGATGTAGGGGGGGGGAGGAACGGCGCTAGGCGAATGTGAGCGCATTGAGGGAAATGCCGGAGAACTGGGGAGGAGAGAGGGCTGGGGGGGTCGGGAGGAGGAGGGGGCTGGAGTTCTGTATTGGCACCCGAGCCGCTCTCTTCGCTCATCATCTCAGGCATGTGACAGCCAGGATCTCTGTTGCTGAACGGATGGCAGCGGTTTCCGCCACCGAGGAAGTGAGAAGAAGACACGATGTCCAGACTCCAGAACTGTGATTTCGGCGGAGAATGTCTTGACCGAAGGGCGATCGCGATTGACTCGGAAGGTAAAGGATACACCACAACAACCCCTCTGGGTGTTACCCACACCTGACAGGATGCGTTGGCACGGGGGACCTCACCTCACCCATCAGAACTGACACAGCTAAACTAACTGGGCGACTTCAGGAAGGATACAGTTCAATTGACTCGGAAGGAACTACCCGTACGTTGGTTACAACCCACCGCGCGGTTCCCGAAGGTTGCCAGCTGGAAATTCATTCCCAGTGATGAGGCGTGGATGCCCCAACCCGTCCATTCCGTGCCACCGCATACAGTACTGGTGGGAAGTTGTAGTGGAGCAGCAACACTGAATTGCACACCACAATGAGTAAAGTTTGATGTGTATACAGACTAAAGGCACACCATACGCAAACCCAAATGTAATCACATTTGAACTCACAGAGTCTGCACCAATGCCTCTATATCTACGTGATATCAGCACTCAGCCAGGCCAGCATCCCCACACCACACCCACTGAGCATCGAAAGGACCCCAACACACGGGAAGCTTCACACGCTCCCTGCTCAACAGATCAACTAGAGGACAAGACCTATTGAAAATTCTCAAAGGTAATTTCGGCCTCGCCCTGCTCAGTGCAAATATGCGCCAGCACCGCAAGGCCCCTCACTTGTCGGTGATTTCCCACAGGGAGGCCTGGTGGTGCTGTGAAGGCACCTCCAGGGGATCCTCACAAAGCAGGCACTCACTCACCGCACTCCATCGTCATCTCATGAGTCGATATTATGTCAAGTAAATTCTGCAGTGGTCTTTCCCCTGCTGTATCCTTCCCCTCCTCCTGCAACAGCTATTCAGCAGCTCCAGATCCTCTCAAGAGAAATGCGGAATCATATGCAAAAGCACATGCCCATGCACATGCCAATGCACATGCGCGCACCTGTAGACGTCAGTTGCGGTGGTGGTGTTGTGCGTTCTGGTGTAAGCGGGGTCCACATAGCCCACCGTGCCCATCACCCTCGTCGACGCCATCGTGCCATCCCCTTCTCGCACCAACCCAAAGTCGGCGATCTTGGGCTGACAGGCAAAGAGAGTACAGGTTACAGGAAAAGAGGAAAACTATGGTTTTTCTACAGCCACCGCACCCGTCGTTGCAGTGTGGTGCTGGGCTTGCTGTGGATTGGTATAGTGAGAGAGGTGGATGGTCATGGCATGTGGGTACAGACAGCATTGCTGCAGGGCAGCACACTAGGGAGGAGCTGCTGAATTGAAGATGTTGAGACATCTCCCACGCAGCTGCTCTCTGGAGATGTCTCAAGACATGCTGCAGTGCAGCAGCACACTGGGGAGGGAGAAGTTGCTGAATGGAAGTGAAAGTGAGCGTTGTTCAGCTGAAGCAGCGCATATTGACTTGCCACACCACACACGGGGCCTTGCCTTGCACGCACAA
>CANIUD010000124.1:1050000-1052500 GCA_947470075.1 Closterium sp. Yama58-4 | reverse complement strand
GCGGGTGGGTGTATAACGCCTCGCTACCCACTGGGTCAAATCGAGGGCTATATTTGAGGTGCAGAGTAGGCATTCAACCCTTACGTGTAAGCCCCATGGACGTTACACTCGTCACCTCACCCCCTGCAGCCAACGTCCTCGTTGGGCAGGAAGTCTGCCCTCAGCTTCGCTCTTTAGCGACTTGACTGGTGGGCCAGGCCAGCGGTGGATCGTTCACTGGATTTACGGCTGGGTTACAATATTGAATTTTCAACTGCGCGATCACAGCAGGAAATGTGACCCAGCCGGGAATCGAACCCTAGACTCTGAGACCAATTTAACGCCTCGCTATCACTGAGTCAAAACAAGAGTAATATCTTAGGCGCAGCGGAGGCACTCAACCCTTAGATGTAAGCCCCACAGGCATTACAGGGTGGGTGGGTGGGTGGCTGGCTGGAAGGGTTTAAAGAAGGGACAGGGACAGGCATGCAAGCTGAAAGTAAAAAAAGTGGTTAGACGGGGAGGGTGGGGTGGGAGGAGGGGGGGAAAAGGGGAGACGGATATGTGTGCTAGACGGACATGGGTGCTAGACGGATATGCGTGCGACGTGAATACGCGTGCGAGGCGATTGACGGCCGGGATGACCGACCTTGCGACGGGTTGAGAGTCTGAGTGTAAGCGGCCGCAGTAGTCGTTAAAATGCTACTCGCCATCGCGAGCACGAGCATCGCGACGACGACCACGGCGACGCGATGCGACTCCGCCATTCGTGTGCGATTGCTGATTGAGCAAGGCGAACGGGGACGGTGCTCTCTAGAAGATGGCGTTTCAAGGTCGTTTTAGCGAGGGAACGGAAAGTTGGGACCTCACGATGTGGAATTGGGACACACTAAAAAATAAGAACCCGGTTAGCCTTGTGCCTAGTACATTCACACGAAAGTAGGAAACACAGGCCATAAGCCTATCACCAAACCTCCGCCTCATGCGCGGGTATTCGTCTCATTGATTGGCTTCAAGTCCCTAGTATTTGTGGTACAACACCGTAAGGGCGCATCATTTTCATTTCATTTTGGCTCAATACCCATCCCAACCAATGTGAACGTTGATTAGACTGTTCTAGAACGTGAAACATCTCATGGAGCCGCATTCAAACGAACGAAAAGGACCCGCCCTAACAATATGATAGTTGTGGCATTGCAGAGACACCTCAGTCACGCACATGGTGATCAAGCGCGTGAAGTGATCCTCGATATAAAGATCACCTCAAAACCTTGTACAACGATCGATTCTTTCCCATACACATACCTATATCAGATGAATGTGTACCGCGAAACCCCGTCCCCCAATATTGCACCCCAGCACTGCGTTTTGTGCCACCCCGACCGAGACAGGGCTTTCCCTACGGGGGGGTTCACAAAGAGTCAGAATGTCTGACACTCGTGAAAACTTGACTGATGCCCCAGCCGACGCAGAAACAAATGTATTGCTAACGAGGTGGACTCAGTTGCGTTATCTCTCCACACTCAGGTGCGCATTGCGAGTGCAGTGTGAATCCGCAGAAGTCGGCATTAGAAGTGAACATTGTTTTTTTTTTGTGGGGCTATTTAGGGGAAATAGGCTTACTGGATATAAGCAGCCTGGGTTTCCAAACTTGCGCGCTGCTGTGACGCGTCCCAAACCAAGCTGGGAGCATGCTCGCGGGTTTGACAAACTGCATTATTTGTGGTTTGGTATGGAAATCCCCCCCCAGCACGAACCCCATCACCGACCTATCGGACGGCAACGCCTTGGTTCGGGGAAGCTGCGGTATTCCTTTCCCCCCTGTCATGATCGAGAGATTCTAGAACCCAGCAGAACCCTGTCAGAAGACTTCCTCGGCCAGAGGAAAAGCGATGCGGGAAGAAGAGGTTTGGTACGTTTCTTCTCGGTTCTGTACGGCCAATGTCGAGGAACGCAATAAAAAGTCGTTCGCGAGAGCGCAAGAGACATTCGTGGGGGTGGGGGGAAGCAGGGAAACGTGCGGTTTCGGGCTTGGGGAAACCAAGCAGGTGCAAGTCACGGTCTCCGAAGCGAAACACGAGTGGGGAGATTTACTGGAATAGGGTAAAGAGTGACAGTACATTACTTCTTGTCACACTAGTCACGCCAGACTCGGTATTCACTATCCATAAGGCTGAGGATTAGCCACCCCGTTTACCGCAACGGCGTGAGATACGCAAAAGCGTAAACTGCTCTTCAAAGCCGTGTAGTTACGCGCGTTTGAAGTCCGTTACTGCCGTCGTTCAAGGCAAAACGGCACGGCGCGAGCAATTTAAGATTTAGTACCATCTGTTCCTCGCTCTGACAGGCGAGAAACTCGGGTTCTTGAATTTCATCCCGCAATCCAAATCAGTCCCGTGCCGGCGATTGCGGCGGGGACAACCATCCCTCGAGTCCCAAGGTTCAGAGCGTGCATTCGTCGAGCGACTGCCAGTGCAGCCGGCGATCCAGCTTCGAACGGTGCATTCACCGCGAAAACGGG
>CANIUD010000124.1:880000-1045000 GCA_947470075.1 Closterium sp. Yama58-4 | reverse complement strand
TGCGTCTTCTTGGCAAATTGTCTCTCCCTGCTTCCACGCGCACACGCGCACACGCGCACACATCCACACATGCACACATGCACACATTCTCCCCATTCCAACAGGGATATTGCATCCGTTGCCATGCATTGCCATTCGTTGCCATGTTGCCCATTCCAACAGGGATCTTGCATACAATCATCTGAGTGGCCCCATCAACCCCCTCACAAACCTCACCTCACTGCAATTCCTGTCAGTATTCATTATCAAGAATTGCTTGTGGGAATTCTCTAAAGCCACTGCAATGCCTGTCAGTATTCGCACTTGTGTTGCTTGCTGCTGCAGCCCACACTCCACCTCCACCCTCTTTGGATGTGCCCTCCCATCCATCCATCCATCCATCCATCCATCCATCCATCCATCCATCCATCCATCCATCCATCCATCCATCCATCCATCCATCCATCCATCCATCCATCCATCCATCCATCCATCCATCCATCCATCCATCCATCCATCCATCCATCCATCCATCCATCCATCCATCCATCCATCCATCCATCCATCCATCCATCCGTCCGTCCGTCCGTCCGTCCGTCCGTCCGTCCGTCCATCCATCCATCCATCCATCTATCCATGCATGCATCTAAGTCACCAACGCCCTTGCTCCCTCTGCTTGCCTGCACGCAGGTCATTATATCACAACGCCGTGTCAGGCTCTTTTCCTGAGTCCATCACACGCCTGTCTCACCTCACTTTTCTGTGAGCCATGCATTGCCATGCATTGCCATGCATTGCCATGCATTGCCATGCATTGCCATGCATTGCCATGCACTGCTATGCATTGCCATCCATTGCCATGCACTGCTATGCAGCCTTACTTGTGCATTCTACATGCCACCTGACTGAAATGCGCACAGCCCAGCTTCCATTCCATTCCACCACACTTCTGCTACTGAATTGCCGCCACACAATCACCACCACCAGTGCCACCACCACACCATTATCTGTTCAATCAACTGCGTCGTTCCCTCCGTTCGCCTCATTACCTGTTTTGCTCATTCATCCGTCCCTCCACGGCCTTGCAACTACACCTCCAGGCTGATCGGCGCGACCAGCTTCATGGGCGCCCTTCTTTCGATGCAAGGCGCCTCAAGAAAAGCCTTCATCCTTCTTCTACCCACCTGCTTGCTTGCCATTGCACCTCCAGGCAGATCGGCAGGACCAACTTCACAGGCACCCTTCCCGCGTCCCTGGGCCAGATGTCGAACTTACGACATTTGTAAGCTATAGATTCACAACACTACTGGTGGCACGTCTTTTTGTTGCACGTTGGCTCTTATAATTTCTCAAAACAAAAGCATCCGTGGGCTGGGCTGGCCCAGATGACAAACAAATTTACGGCATCTGTGAGCTCAACTATTTGAATTCAAACCGTGCCTGTTGGCAAGCCTCCAACTCAATCGCGCGCATCCAAGGCCTCGAAAAAACTTTTGAGTCGCCTCAAAAGAGGCCTCCAAAAGTACCCATCGTGTTGAGTCTCCACAAAAGCACATGAACTTGCGAGTGGTTTTTAAGAATTCTCAAAAAGCGCTCTTCATCCCCTTTTAGCCCCTTCTCCCCCTTTTCCCCCCTCCATTCCCACTTCGTCCCTTTTCTTCCCCTCTCGTCCCCTTTCTTCCCCTTTCTTCTCCTTTCTTACCCTTCTGCGCTGTTTCGCTGTCCGTCTCCTCCTCTCGCCCTCACCCCCAGCCTCTTGGATTACACAACAATGGTGGGGACGATTCCAGCAGCCCTGGGCAACCTCACAGGCCTTGCTGAGATGTACGGCTCTGCTGTGCTGTGCTGTGCTGTGCTGTGCGGTGCTGTGCGGTGGTGTGCAGTGCGGTGCTGTGTGCTGTGCTGTGGTGTGCTGTGTACCTCTGCTCGTCTCAAAAGTTTTTGTGCTTCTCATTGAGTCGACTCCAAAATCATATGCTTTACCATCTCTGCTCCCCTGCAAACTCCTTTCCCCTCACGCACGCACGGCCTGCCCCTCCTCTCCTCGCCCTCTCCAGCTCAGTTGCGCCTCTCAGTGCGACGGTGGGCCCCAGGTGTGCCAAGGAGGGAGTGTGCGTGGTGAATCAGGATGCTATCACTGCCTTCTGCAATACCTGTCCTAGTTTCTGCCAGTCCTGCTCGCCCCCAGGCCTCTGCATCAACTGCAAAGGTGCGTGTGTGCGAGTGAGTGAGTGAGTGTGTGAGTGAGTGGGTCTGTGTGGGTCTGTGTGGGCCACTCAAACTCGCACTTGTGCAAAGCTCATGCCCCATCTTTCCCCAACTCCATTCTCTCCTTGCTGCCTGCGTCCCTGTCCTCCCCCCTGTTAGACCCCTCGCCACCGCCAGCACCTGCAACCAGCAGCAACGGGTTTTGAGACGTCTCAAAACAAGCGAGGCTCATACCCCATCTTTCCCCTTCTTTTCCCACCTTCACCCTCTCCTTGCTCCCTGTGTGCATGTCCTCCCCCTGTTAGCCCCCTCGCCACCGTCAGCACCAGCACCAGCAGCAGCAGCAGCAGCGGCTTGTCAACGGGGTCAATCATCGGCATCGTGTGTGGGGTGGTGGTGCTGCTGCTCGCGCTGCTGGGTGGAGTCCTCTTCTACCTCCAGAGGAGGAACAACAAGGTTTCTCGCTTCGGTAAGGAATGTAGTTTTGAGGCGCCTCAAAAGCGCTGCTGCTCGCACTGCTGGGTGGAGTGCTCTTCTACCTCCAGAAGAGGAACAACAAGGTTTTTTGCTTTGGTAAGTCATGCTCGTTGAGTTGAGTTGAGACAAAGATGGTCGATTTTCTTTCTGGCACGGAGTCTGCACGGATTCTGCAGAGAGCCCTGTTAAGGTGACTCAAAAGCTATGGTACACATACACATACACATACACATACACATACACATACACATACATATATACGTACAAGTCGACAAACATCTCAAGAGCCCAGGCTCACAACCTCCCCGTATTCCTGTCATCACCGTCACTTGCATCATCATCATCATCACCGCCACCACCACGCCACCACTGCAACGTCATCTGGCACTGTGACATTGCAGTGCCAGATGAATGAATGACACTGCCAAAGGGTTCATCCTTTTTCTTCGTTCTCTCCCCTTCCTTGTGATGCAGGAGCGTTGGCAAAGGGCGTGTGTGTGGAGTATACGATGAACGAGATGGAGCAGGCCACAAACAACTGGGCCGAGGCCAACCTGCTGGGGTCGGGGGGCTTCGGAGACGTCTTCAAGGGCGTGTCGCCCGATGATGGTGTCACGCTGTGGGCTGTGAAGCGCGCCAAAGTGATCACCAACGACTTCCAGCGGGAGGTGCGTGCGTGGGTGTGGTGGGTGTGGGTTGGCCTTTCTGGCTTGCAAGCAATAGAGTGGGCCTTTTAGATTCGCCCCATGCTTCTTTAGAGCGAGTTTTGAGGCGCCTCAAACTATTATTTGAGAGGGATTTTTAGGGGGCTCAAAGTAATCTCCCTCACCGTTACCTCTCATCTCCATTCTCTCTTCTTCCTCATCCCCTTCCCCCCAACCCCCGCTGCGCTCACACTCCCCCAACAGGTGAGCGAAATGGCAACAAAGCACCACCCCAACCTGGTGCGGCTGCTGGGCTACGCCACGTGTGGTGATCTGCGGGAGCGCATCGAACAGATTCTCGTCTACGAATTCATCTCCAATGGGGATCTTGACAAGTGGCTCGGCAAAGGTGGGGGGTAGGAGGTGGTGTGAGGGTTCTATTCTACATTGTTCCACCTGATGCCCACTCACCCCTGGGATTGAAACAGCAACTGAGCATTGCACAACACACCATGGCCTCTCCTTTCCGCCCTTACCCCTGCCTGCCCTGCATTCCTATGTGTGCGCGGCTGTGCAGACGCGCCCACGCCCCTGACGTTGAAGCAGCGTCTCGACATCATAATCGGAGCAGCGCGCGGGTTTGAGTACCTGCATGGCTTTGACATCGTGCATCGCGACATCAAGCCTGCTAACATCCTTCTGGATAGCAACATGCAGGTGAGTAGGTGGCAGTGCAATGGAAGGGCCAGCCAAGACACTGTAGCATTTTCTGCTGTCTTGTTTAGTTTTTGTACAACCATCCACCCATCCGTCCATCCATCAGTCCATCAGTCCAACTATCCATCCATCCATTCACCACCCACACACCCAACCATACATGCCCCTATCTCCACCCCTGCACAACAGCCCAAGGTGGCTGACTTTGGTCTCGTGCGAGTGGAGGGGGGCACCACCGTGCAAGCCACGCGAGTGATGGGCACACCTGGCTTTGTAGACCCTGCGTATTCTCGTACACAGAAGGCCACTCCTGCAACCGATGTCTACAGGTGATGGGTCATTCCAGCCAGCCAGGCACCATTCAGTTTTCAACTTTGGTGAACTTATCTGCTTTTGTGCCAGTAGCCAGTCCACGGCATGTGCTTGACATACTAGTATTGCGCTTGTGTATTGCAGACGCTTGCCGAATTCGTTTGCTAATTTGCTGCCCTAACTGGACCACACGTTTTCAATCTCTTTTGTGCGATGTGTGTTCTTGCATCTCTCTGTGTGTGAATATGTTTGTTTGTGTGCATGCGCATGTGTGTGGGTGTGCGCATGTGCATGTGTGCTGCAGTTTCGGTATTCTCATGCTGGTCGTGCTCACGGGAAAGCATGCCAACTTTGACGATAATGGCTGCTCCTACTTCCTCCTCGAATGGGTACGCACGTTTGAAAGTGGAAATTCCCAAAAGTGATTGCTACATCCTGGATTGGGTACGCAGCGCCCCCCCCCCCCCCCCCCCCCCCCCCTCTCTCCGCTTTCTTCTCTTACTCTCTCTCCCTCTCCTCCCCTTCTTCCTCCCTTCCGTCCCGCTCCACTCCCATCCCATCACCCTGAGCCAATTTTCCTCTCTCTACCTCCTCACCTCCTTCCACCACATCCCACCCCATTCCACCCCATTCCACCACAGGTTCGGGAGAAGCTGAGCAAGGGGTCAGCAGAGGCAATCGCAGACCCGCGCATGGGCCCCACTCCCCCAGGCGCCCTGCAACGCATCGCAGACCTGGCCATACGCTGCACGGCCACCTTCACTGCTGACCGCCCCTCCATGGGGCGCATCGCCCAGGAGATGGAGGCTCTTCGATCCGAGGTGTGCGGTGGGGAGGAGCCGGTGCATAAGTCGCACAAGGTGGTGGATGCAGAGTTGAAGGAGAGAATGCAGGAGCAGCGGCAGATCAGTGAGACGATGGTGAGTGTGCTCACGTCGATGAACACTGGCAGCACGGGGAGCTTGAGCAGCTTCTGGGGGGTTAGAGAGGCGGAAAAAGCAGGGGATGTGAGTGGCACGGGTGCGCCCCCTCCGCCAGACGTGTGATGTGATGTGAGTGAAGAGAATAGAGTGGTAGGGATTGTAGTGATAGGAATGGGGGTGGATGGAGAGGAGAAGAGCGGTAGCTCTTTGCAGTGGGTTTCGCTGTGTGTGATACTTGTACGGTACATGGACTGATCAAGGCTAGGGTTTGGGCTCGTGTTTTGTGCTAATCCGGATTCTAGTGTCCAGCTAGGGGTGATGTCGGTAGGCACCAGTGTGAGCTTAGCCCAGTGTCCCACCCATCTATACTGTCCAACGAATGATGTGTAGAGAAACTGCCAGTGTGTAATTGATACTAATATAGTTCATTAACTTTCATACCAACGCCCCTATCAGTAGGAGGTGTGGCAGGAATTAGAACAACCACTACGACAGGAGCATTTCTGGCAGAGTAGTTTGTTCATGATAGACAAGAAAGATGAGGCACTGGAATTAGATCATGCGTGTGTGCGCGTGTGCGTTGTTAGCTCCTCGGAACGAGGCAGTCAGAGAAGGCCACTCAAGCGCTGGCTCTTGTCATAGAGCAGAGCAAACTGCCAGATGATCCCAAGCACAGCCTGCAGCACAGCAAAGCAAAGCGAAGCGAAGTAAAGCAAAGCGAAGCAGCAAGACGAAAACGCATGCATGCATACAACTGGAGTTGAAGCAGCATGTCACACCAACATCATGTGACCCCAACTGCTGAGTGACTGATACAATGGTCAAGGGGAGGGGGGAGGTTTGTGGAGGGGTACAGGTACCGGTACTGGTAACTCTGGAAAAAAACATATCGAGGTAGAGCTCAGCTCACGAGCTGTACACACCTGTGGTGTTACAGTTGGCGAGGACCCAAAATACTTTGCGAGAGCCTTCAGTTGCTCCCTGAGGAATGGGACACATGCACCCAAGGACACATGCACACATGGACACACACGCACATGCACACATGCAAGCGGGCACAGCACCAGCACACAACAGGGAGGAGGATCCAGATGCCAGCTAGGTGCCAGAGAGGAGCGAAATTCAGGGGGCAGAACAGAAATCCTTCACACACACACAGTAGCAAGCCATCGTGTTCTTGAGAATTCAGAGTGTATTTGAGAATTCTCAGAAAAAAATGCAAGTCAGGTGCCAGAGAGCGGGGAAATTCAGGGGGCAGAATAGAAGTCCCTGGTACACACAGCAGTAGCAAGCCATCATCGGCCATACCTGCAATTCGCTGCTTCCTCCGCTAGCCTCTCCCTCTCGGGGCGAGCCTTGTCCAAAAACGCTGTCAGGTGCTCTGTCAGAGACAGCTCCCTCCGCCCCTCCTCTGTTGACGCATCATCCCTCTCCTCCCAGTCGTCGTTGTCGTCCTCCTCATCCCATTCCTCATCCCACTCCTCATCGCCATCCTCGTCACACTCCCTCTCCTCCTCCCCCTCCTCCTCCGCCTCCACCTCATCATCCTCTGCTTGTTCTGCAGCAGTCCCCTTCATCTCTTCACTTGCATCTCTTGCTCCGTTCCCTCGCTGGGAGGAAAGGCTGCCACCACCTTCCCGTTCCCTTTCCTTAGCTGCGTCCTCGTTAGCTTCATTAATCCCTTCCGTCATCCCACCTCCTCCTACCCTGTCACACGCTTCTCTCACTGGTACACTGACCCTTAGCCTGCCAGACGATCTCACTTCCCTCATGCCACCTGCTCCACCCTCCACTCCCTCTCTCACTTCCACCATCCCTTTGCTTTCATCACCAGCCCTCACTCCCACCGACGCACTGCATGCCTCTTCACCACACTCCACCTCCTCTGCGCCGTACCTGCTCATTATTTGCATCCCGGGTGGAGCAGAGCAGATGCTAGTGACAGCACAAGAATCAGCAGAGGCAGCAGGAGCAACTGCAGCAGCAGCGGCGGCGGCACCGGGAGGTGGGGTCCTCAGCAGTCGCTCAAGCTCTCGGGCCACTTGCAGCCGCTGCAGTGGCTTCGCTTCTGCTTCTGCTGCTTCCGCTCCTGCTCCTGCTGCCTCTCCTGTAGCTTTTTCCACTACTGCTGATGCTCCTGCTCGTCCTGTAGCTGCAGGAGCTGGTGTTTGGAACAAGGTAGTAGCACCAGCAGCAGCAGCAGCAGCAGCCGCAGCCGCAGCCGCAGCAGCAGCAGCAGAGGCGGCAGCAGAGGAGACAGCAGAGTAGGCCCTACCACGAAGGTTTGTTTCTGTGACAGACACGCTGCGACTTCCATGCGCCAGCAGAGAGCGAGGCCCATCACCCCTCCTCCTCTTACTGTGACCTCCCTTACACACACACAGGCCGCTACCACACTCACAGGCAGCAGGGCGCGAGGCACTCATTTCTTTTAGGAACTCGTGAAAGGCGAGGCTTTCAAGCTGAGTGGGGTCACTGTGGGTGCGGGGGAGGATCCGGCCACTGCTGCGAACGCCAGCAGCACCACCGCCAAAAGCAGCAGCAGCAGCGTTGCCGCTGGTGCCCTTCTTGTGTCTCCGCACAACGCCCCTACCTGATCCGCGCCTGCTGCTCCTGCTGCCGATGGTTTCAGTGCCAACACCACCACCACTGCCGGCAGCAGCAGCAGAAGCAGCAGAAGCAGCAGCAGCAGCATGACAGCCCAAGTTGGAACCCCCAGTCGCAGCTTTCAGGGGAGAGGAGCAGTTTCCAAACAATGGTTGCAGGCGTTTTCGAGGCGCCTGCTCCTGCTCCTGCTCCTCCTGTCCCTGCTCATTCCCACTGCCTGGATTCTGTGTCACCTCAGTTCCATCCTCTCCCCCTTGCACGGGCCCAGAGACAGACGCCTCCCCTTCCACATTCCCCTCTGATTCCGCCTGCTTCCCCCCGCCTCCTCCCCGTCCTGCTGCCCCGCCTGCCCCTGCCTCTGCTGTCCCAGGCTTCAGTGCAGAGCCCCGTAGAAGGAATTCGGGCCGCACAAGCAGGTTGCCTTCGGACCACGCGCGTTTGGTGCCTGGGGAGGGGGTGATAGCCCCGTCAAACGGACTCCTACGGTACACCACGCACGTTGGCCGTGTGGACCTCTTTCTCCCGCCCCCACCGCCTCCTCGTGCCAGCCTGCGCCCTGCCCCACCACTCAGCTCACCACTCAGCTCACCACTCAGCTCACCACTCCACCCATCCCCGCTAGACAACACCCCCTCACCATCAGCACCATGCTGCATAGTGCCATTGCCAAGCCTCTCACGCTCCTCCTGTTCCTCCTCCTCATCATCACCACCATCACTGCTGCTGCTGCTGCTACTGCTGCTACTGCTCGAGTCCCTGAGCTCGCTCATAAGCCTGAACGGCCCACTGCCACCCGCAGCACGCAGCAAGCGGCTCTGGCCTGTAAAACCACCAGCAGCAGCAGCAGGCGCTACAGCAATCGGCGTACCAAAGGCGAGTCCTGGCGTAGCAGTCGTGGTTTGCCCTGGAGTCACATCAAGCTGCGGGTTAGAACAATCGCCAAGACTCGTGCGGCTAGACACAGGTGTGGAGGCAGCTGCAGCGGTGCCGCCGCCGCCGCCACTGCTGCTGCTGTGGCTGCTACTGTTGCTACTCGTGTTAGCACCAAGTGGGGCTTGGTTAGCACTAGCTGTGGAGGTGAGAAGAGGGGCAGGAGAAACAGGAGGAGCGGAGAGCGGGGAGGGAGCAGGAGGAGGAGGAGCGGAGGAGGAGCCTGTGGGAGGGGCGGGAGTGGGATCAGCATTCTCATCCTGCTCGTGAATGGACCCCAGTCGAAGGATAGGCATCGGCTTCACTGGTCCGCGGCCGGACGACGAAGCAGAAGGGTTGAGCCTCCGGGAACCCAGGGCCGGAGCTTTCTCTCCCTGTGCTCCCAGTGCTCCCTGTGCTCCCTGTGCCTTGGTGTCTGCTAGAGAGGATCCTAAGCCTGAGCTCAGCGTTGCTCCTGCTGCCATCTCTGCCCGTGCCTCTGGTGCTATGCAGACCAGGTCAGCTCCACGCCCTGTTGTTCTTGTTCCGGATCCTTCCCTACCTCGTCCCCTCCCTCTCCCTCGGCCCCGCCCTCTGCCTCTGCCTCTCCCTCCTCGGCCCTTCCCCCCCCTGCCTGCTTCTGCGCTGCTGCCCTCTTTACTGTCGCTCCCGACAAACGACACCTCGCCACTCGCTTTAGCCGCACTCAACCCATTGCTCGAAGCAACAACATTTACACCAGCTGCTGGAGGCACTGCCTTGGACAGCGGAGCTGCAGAAGAAGCATCCACAGCAGCAACAGCAGAAGCGGCAGCACCACTTGCCGCAGCGAGTCTACTATTCACGGAATTCGCACCAGAGAGTAGGGCTGACGTTGCCTCATCACCCACATCTCCTCTCAGCGTCCCTCTAGCCCCCTGGTGCACTCCCCCCTCCACATGGGTAACAGACGTGCACACGGCGCCCCTGCCCCCTTCTGTCGCCTCCTGTCTGCCTTGCTGCTTCTGCTGTGGTTGGGCTAGACGCAGGGGAGGACGGGGTGCGGGAGGAGGAGGAGGAGGAGGAGGAGGAGGGGGAGGCGGGGGAGGAGGAGCGGCAGCAAGAGATGAAGGTGGAAGAGGAGGGGGTAGAGGGCCAGGGCCTGCAGCAGCAGCAGCAGCAGCAGCGCCAGGAGCTTTCGACTCAGCGCCTTTACTTGTGCTGCCTCCGCCCATTATCTCTTCACCCTTGGAAACAGCACCCTTACCACTTCGCACCTTTGCTTGCCCTTTTGCTCCTCGCACTGCCGCCTGACTCTTCCCTGTCATCTCCTTCCCCTTCTCCTTCTTTGCACCTCTCACCCGAGACGTCACCCCAAACACAGACCTCCGCTTCCCTTTCTCCTTGGCAAAGCAGGGCCCCGCACACGACGCTGCAACCCCACCAGTCACAGACCCAGAGCTTATTTCCGAGTCACAGCTCTCCCTCTCAGGTGCTCCTATGCGTAACGACTGCTTTGCAGCCACCGCTGCTGCCTGCTGCGACAGCAGCTCGCCCCCTGCTTCCTCCTCCGAACCCCGCCTGGAGCTACCACCCCCTTTCCTCCCTGCCGCCGCACCCCCTTGCGCTGCTTCTGACCCTGCGGGTGCTTCTGCAACCACATCGCCTCCTGCTTCGGCTGCAGCAGCGGCAGCCGCGGCGGCGGCGGCTGCAGCAGCAGCAGCGGCTTCAGCTGCTGCTTCGGCTTCTGCCTCTGCGGCTGCTGCTGCCTCCTCATCGCGAATGAGGAAGGCGAGCTCTCGCTCCACTATGGCTATGCCCTGGTCCATTGGCGTCAACGAGGAGTCTATCTCGTCCTGCCACAAGGGACACGGAATGGAAGGCGGAAAGAAGGGGGGGAGGGGGGTAGGGGGTTGAAACCTGAGAGGAAAAAGGGGCAGAAATGGGGACAGCACTCACAGATTTCGTATATATGCCATATGACTAGTTTGTTCCACCTCACCTCCTTCCTTGCCCGCTCCACTAATCCCCCTCTCACCCTCCACTCCTGAGCCCAGCCCTGCTCCTACCTGCGAGTACTTAGCAGCGAGCCCCACGGCCTCGAGCTCCTTGCTCATTTCAAAGGGCGGGGTGACGATGCCAGTCGCAGCAAGGCGCACCCACCCCACTCATCTCTCTCACCCATCACTCCTGCGCCCAGCCCTGCTCCTACCTGCGAGTACTTAGCAGCGAGCCCCACGGCCTCGAGCTCCTTGCTCATTTCAAAGGGCGGGGTGACGATGCCAGTGGCAGCAAGACGCAGCACCACCACCTCCAGCAGGCAGGACGCGCGCAGAATGGCACTGCTCAGAGCATCCGCGTCCCCTGCTGCAGCTGCCATGGCAACTGCTTTTGGGGAGAACGCAGCAGCCGGAGACATGGGCCTTGGGGAGAGAGCCGCTGCTGCAGGCGTGAGAGCGGCGGCGGGGAGCGGCGTGGTTGGGGGCGGCTGGGAGGTAGACGGATGGTTGTGCAGGGAGGGAAGGGAGGCGGATTGGTGGATGGGAAGGGACGAGGAGTGGTCTTGTGGGATTTGAATGTGGAGCCCGGGTGGGGATTTGATTTGGGTGGAGTCAGTGTGGGAGTGGGAGCGTGGCACAGGGCGCTGGACAGGGGTGAGAAGGGAGTTGGAGGAGTCGGGTTTGGGTGTGCTGGGAGGAAGAGGTGGAGGGACGGTGACGGTGGTCTTGTGGTCGAAGAGCTTAGGCAGAGACTCCACGTTGAATCCAGCGGCTCCAGCTGGAGGTTGATTGTGCAAGGGAGGGGGGTGGTGATGCAGGGGAAAAGAGCGCAGAAATATGGAGAAAGGGGTGATTGATGGTACCTCATGCAAGGAATACCAGAACAGCAGCAACAAGTAGAGCAGCTGCAACTGAAGCAGTAACAGCAGCAGCAGCAACAGCAGCAGCCGCAGCAGCAGCAGGTTGGCAGTAGGGTTGGCGCAACTCGTGCAGTGCCATGGTTGAGGACGTTGACGTACTCCAGGGAAACCTTCAAACCCGCCTTCAGCGCCCTGATTTTGAGACGTCTCAAAAGTCGTACCTCGTGCAGTGCCATGGTTGAGAAAGTTGACATACTCCAGAGCCACCTTCAAACACGCCTTCAGCGCCCTGCTGCTGTGCACCTGACACAGCCACGCCCAGGGAGGAGACACAATCACGCGCTGAGGACAAGGTAGAAGAAAGGGGAGAGGAGACGTGAGGGAGAGTTTCGTGTGAGAGAGGAGCACTGAGGTGGGAAGGGAGCGTGGGAGTCAGGAGGCTGGAAGGGAAGGCGTGAAAGGTGGTATTATGGCATGGGAGGGGAAACGGAGAGTATTGGGGGAGGGGGTGCGTTGGCAGCATGTGGGATTGGGATTGGAGCGGACCTGTTGGCATGCTCGTGTGACGGTCGCCATGATGGTGTGCGCTTGTTTGTGCAGGTCAGCGAATCGCAGCATGAATACGAGCACCTGGTCGCACACGGACACACGGGCACACCACACGGAGGGGCAGTGGTTGAATTGAACGAGACGAGCAGACAGACAGCGCAGATGAAGGGGTAGTGCTTGCAGGCGGCACTCCGATTGTGAAGCGCGAGGAAGCAGCATGTGTGTGTGCGTGTGTGTGTGTGTGTGTGTGACCTCGACGCTTACTGCGGTGTGGACTGACCTCGATCTTGTCGCGGAGGCGGGGGATGGAGGCGAGGGTGAGGAGGAACTGCTCGGGCGCACAGAGGGCGTCTACGGGGCCTGTGTACGCCTGCAGCTGGGTCACCTCGTCGTCGTTGGGGATCACCTGCAGGGATGGCGGGGTGCGGTGTACGTTGAGGGAGGGGGAACATGGGGGAAGAGGGGGGGAGAGACGGGGAAAGAGGGCCAGGGAGAAATGACAGAGGATTGGTGAGAGGAGTGGTGACGAAGAAATGAAATGAAGCGGAGGGAGAATGGGAGGGATGGAAGGAAGGGGATGAGGTGGGGAGAAGGTAAATGAACGAGACATATTGGCTCTCTCAATCCCTTAACTTGCTCTACTGCCGCACATCCTCCCAAACATCTCATACTAGCACTTTCCCGCCACTCCCTCCCGCTCTGCCTCTCCCCGATACTTCCTCGCCCTTCTTCACCTGCTGTAGAAGGTCCAGTCGCTCCAACGACAGCACTCCCTTCTGGTTACCACCCATGATAGCATCGCGAATTACTCCGTGCGGCATGCGGCACTGCGACAGCATAATCGCCACGTTATTCGCCCGCTGCACGGGCACGATGCAAACCACCCCGTCCCCTTTTCCCCCCCCTCCTCCTCCTCCGCCATTCGCTCCCCCTACGTTTCCCCTCCCGGTCCCTGATCCTCCCCCAGCGATCTGATTCCCGCCGATCTTAACCTTCGTCTCCTTGGCGCGGAAAACCACCTGCAGGTGTTCCTTCGTTTGTTCATCTAATTTCAAGCGCAGAAACTCCGAATCCTTGGCAATCTCCCCCCAGATGGTTCCTGCGGTATCATGGACTTTGGTCGAGTGGAATCCTTTCAGTGGCACTGCTGGCTTTGCGCGGCTGAAGCCAGGCGCCTTGAGAGGAGGAGGGGGAGGGGGGGCCTTAGGCGGGGGAGGAGGAGGAGGTGGGGGAGGCGGGGGTGGGGGAGCAGGAGGCGGGAGAACAGGAGGCGGAGCTTCGAGAGGCTTTGGCTCCTGCTCCTCCTTGGGTGGTGGTTCCCTGGAAGATGAACTGCACGTGAAACAGAAAGAGAATCAGGAATGGATTTAGAGAAGTAAGGTGGATTCAGTTGCTCGCCAATCTTCTAGCTAAAATTAAAGGGATTGGACGGAGATGACTTAGAATACGGAACATCATGGCTAGCAACGGGTTCTGGTACAGGTGAGGTTTCGCACCTCCCAAATATGCCGCGGAAGCATGCACAGTTCATGATCCGTTGTATTCGCGCATCCAAGCTCCAGATTCCTCGCACGACTTGCGGACTAGAACTGACGATTCAGAGAAGTCGAGCTGGGTACTGAGTGCTACTCAACCAACTACGCCATTGTTTCGTGTTGATTTCTCGGACTGTCTATAACTGGCTGTCAGACTTAGTAGCGCGATCTCGCAATGCAGCGGGGAAATGGAAAGAGCGCATCCTTCCTGGTCACAATCCCCGCCTCGCAGAGACTAAGGAGGACGGAGATATTAGGCAACCACGAAGTCCTACGAAATGCGGGGATCGTTTTTGGAGAAACAATTCTTAAAAAACCTGACTCAGCGAACAGGTTCGACAGGATCGAGGTTCAGCTATGCTGCCAAGGGGACCTGGGTTGAACCTACACACACACAACGCTTGGCCACCACACAATGATGGGACAGCTGTTGGTAGAGGGGGGATGAGTGGTGGGTGAGTTTGTTTGTGTGTGAAAATCGGTTGGGTTGACATGGATAGACTTTCTTGCCCTGGGTGTCTTTCCTCACGTCACGCATCGATTGGGAAACACGAGGGCAGAGCAGACCAACCCAGCAAACATCACCCGAACCGAAAGCGGGAAGATTCCCAGGGGAAATGTGCCGTCACGACGCCCCCCGAGTTGGAGGGCGGATGATATGTGATTGGTTGAGGGAGCCTGTAAGGAGGAGCTAATTTGGCGATTTGACCGTGCCCCAAACCAGAAGCAGACCAAGGTGGGTATGGTAACCATGGTTCCACCCAGGGGCCAGACCAGACCGTTGGCTGAATTTGACGTAACGAAGACAAAGCAAAGAGGCCAGACCAGCTAGCATGGCATGGAGAGCACCAAAGCGATGTCGGCGCCAAACCTAATCATCCCAAATCTAGGCTTGACTAGCCGTTCAAAATGCAAATCCTTGGTTGTGGCGCAAACTTCCCGTTAGGCACACCTATTCAGAAATCACTACATTTGACCATTTCCAGGTAGGGTGATGGTTGTATAATAATACACTGAACGAAGAAGAGCAGAATGTTCAACACAGATTTAGGTTATCCAAGATCGTAGAATGTTTTTTTAACTTTAATATCACTCTGGCAGCTCTAGACATACATGGATTTATATAATCATCAATAGAGGAAAGTTTCTAGTACATATATGTTGTTCCACTTGTGTGTTGTAGTGTACAAAAGTATATCAACAGACTGGTTCATCAGCATCGCGGACATATTCTGACCCATTCCTGCTTCTTCTGTTTCAGGTGCAACGGCGTACAGTTGAACCGAACCCCGTTCATTTGCACAGGAACACGTACCGAGGGTCACCATTTCTCCGGCATGCCAGTACAATTTGGCCAGTTTCTTGTACCCATCTCTGAACGTGAGTCCACCTGCCTTCCCTCCAGACGTGAGGTGCAACAGCCCATTGTGTACAGTTTCATTTTAACACCGTGTTTTCGGACATGGAACCCGCACCAAGCCAGGTCCACAAGAGGAGTTGTGGGGAAGAGCACCATTGCCCTCAGGCCAGCGAGTTGCAGCAGTCAGTGTACTGTACTGTGACACACATACAGTACATGACCAGTAGCATCTACACACTCCCCTCCCTTCCACCAATTCATACTCGTTAGTAGCCAACACCTCCAAGCCAACCACCTCACCTCATCCTTCCAGCCCATACCACGTGTCTGGTCTGGTTCGCTGTCTGTCTGGCTGCTGCACCTGCTTTACTCCAGGTTCAGTTTGCCCTGCTCCGTACTGAAACCCATTCTCAAGGCCCCAGACTTTTAGGATTCTGTCACACAGACTTATTCCACAACGGATGCTGTGTATCCCGCCCAACCCATAGGTGAATGTACTGTATCCGAAACGCAGCGTTGACCTCCAAACAAGCCGGCATTCATCAGGATAATGTCCTCATGGGGGGAGAGGAGAGAGGGAGAGGACCCAATGCCATTACCAAACCAAACACAAAACCTGGCTTCACCTCACATGACGTGCTAGTCGGCGTTCTACTCGACGCGTAGAAGAACGCGATTTCGTTCCTTCGCCATTGGAAGGTCAAACACGACATGTCTATCAATCAGCATGGTAAGGCCAATGTCGCCTTCGCTCTTCCACCCGTGGCGGAAGCCCAGGTGCCGAACGCGCCGCAGATTTGCCGACATTGACTGAACTCAGCGGCTTTTGCGGGTGTCATGAGAGTTGTCCCGTAGATTATCATCGTGGTGCTCCTCTCCCGCCTTCGATCCCTCTCGCTATCTCTCGCTCTCTCTCTCTCTCTCTCTCTCTTTCTCTCTCTACCTCTCTCGCTCTTCACTTCCCCTCCTCAATGGCCCACAGTCCTACCTTCCAGTCCCCACGCGCAATCATCGCTTCATCAGCTTCCACCGTCTGCGATCCTTCCCGTCGCACTGCAGTTAACGCTAAACGGCTCTCTGACGTCCCTGCGATCACAGATAACCAAGGTCACTGCATTGTAATTTTTGAGAATTCTCAAAAACACATTCGATCCCTCCCGTCGCACTACAGATCATATATAACCAAGGCAGTCATATATAACCAAGGTCACTGCATTGTAGCCGCTTCCGCCGCGGCATCGCGTTCCGAATCTCCGGAAGCTGGGTTAAGCGAAGGGATCGGCGACAAGTCTGGTAACAGCGACCGTTTGCGAAGCTCGCTAATGGATTCTGTCGACAGCCCCCCGGGTCCGTCCATGCTACGTCCGCACCACCATGCCTCCCACAGCAGCGGCAGCTTAACCGCCTCTTCTCTCGCTGGCGGAGCCTCTTCCACCAACAGTTCCCCTTTCCTAGGCGGAGGCGGAGGCGGAAGCGGAAGCGGGGGCGGAAGCGGAGGCAATTCCGGCCTAGGCGGGCGGCGGAGCAGCAGCAACGACTTGCTAGTAGCAGCGCTGTCGGTTTCGTCCTCTTCTCCTTCCACTGGCCCCATTTCCCCTCACCAATTCCCTCCCCCGCATCTCGCGACAATGCAGCGCCGCCGTAACCAGTCGCAATCTCCCTCGTCTTCCCCCGGCCCTCCGCCAACCGTCCGCGCAATGGGGACCCCTCCGCCAGCGCCTCTTTTAGGAGAGGCGGCGGAGATGTCTTCGCGAAGCAGCAGCGCCTTAGGCGGCGGTAGTGGTGATAGCACTGACAGCGGAGGTACTCGTGGGGGAGGGGGAGGCGGAAGCGGCGGAAGCGGCGGAAGCGGCGGAAGCGGCGGAGGCCGGGGTCCGGTGTTCACGCGCTCTCTGTCCACTAACTCCCCGACGTTGTCGCCCGTCCACCCCGCGTACTCCGCCGGAAATTCCGCTCCCAGTTACCCGCCTCCTGCGTCCACCGCTTCCCCGCCTCTACCCGCGGCTCCTTCCGCCAATGCTCCGCCGTCCGCCGCGCTCCCCGGCCCCGCGCTCCCCCCGCTGTCGTCGTCGCACGCGAGCATGTTTGTGGGACAATCGCGCGCCATGATGATGCTGCTGGACCGTTGGACGGGCCGCGTCGTACAGGTGTGTGTGTCGTCTTGTCGCTTTGCGCTTTGTGGGCTACGCTAGAGCTTGCTTGCTGGCTTGAATTGCATCTTTGTAAACAAGATAATCGATTTGAATTATACGGAGCAAGCACACCAGTTACGGACGGAGTCGCGTCGTACGTTCTTCCCCATTCACCAATGCTCTTCCCATTCCGTCGCCCCCTTCCGTCACCTCCCTCCTCCCTCCCTCTCCCCCCACTTGTTCCCGCTCGTCCCCCACGCGTCCCCCCTTCAATCCCCGCGCTTGTGCCTACTCGCGCGTGTCCCTTCGCGTCCCCCGCACCCCCCACATACATCCGCGCCGCTCCGCAGGCGAGCGGGTCCGCAGTGGCGGCGGTGGGGCTGAGCCGCGAGCAGCTGGCGGACGTGTCGCTGCTGGACGTGGCGCAGGGCGTGCGCATGGCGCAGTGGCGCTCCGCCGTCGCGGACGTCTTTGCGGGGGGCGAGGGGGGCACTGCTGTGCTGCGGTGAGGGGAGGGATAGGGGCTGAGAAGGGGCAGGGGAAATGGGGGAATAAGGGGTGGGTGATGGAAGAAAGTGGAAGGGGCATGTGAGGGGAGCGCAGGGCGGAAGGCGTGGGGAGAGAGGAAGTGAGATGTTGGGAGGATGGATGGGAACGGAAGGGGAGGGGAGGGGGGAGGGGGGATTGAGAGGGGTTTGTGTGGTGAAGCTCGGGTAAGCATGAGAAGATGGGGTAGAACTCGGGTATGTGACGCAAGCTGCGAAGACGAATGTACAATGTGAAATGGTGATCTGATTTCGAAGCACAGTTTAAATCAGAGAGCACAGCTTCAATAAAAAACAACAGCTTGCACGGCATTCACCTGACTCTGCCATAGCACCTCTACCCAAGCTACTTGAAGCGAGCATCCATCCAACCACCCACTCACTCACTCGCTTTCCCCCTCTCATGCTCTCACTATTACACATCACCTCCCACTCCTCTTCTCTCCTCCCCACCTTCCCCTCCGCCCCCCACGCTACAGCTTCTCCCTGCCAGAGTCCCTGAGGGGTAATCTAGCGGGCTACAGCGTGGACCTCACGCTACAGCCCTGCCGCCCCGTGCCCGACCCACGCGCTGTCGTCGGCACTCTCGCGCTCGTCCGCTCCTTCCCTGCTTCTGCTACTGCTGGCGCTGGAGTTGGTGCTGGTGCTGGTGGTGTTGGTGTTGGGGGTGGTGGGGGTGGTGGGGGTGGTCGCCTTCCTGTGCCTTCATCTGCTGCTCGTGCCGGGGGCAGCAGCATGGGTGGAGGGGGGGTTCCCGGTCCTGGTCCCCTGCCGTGTTCTGTCAGTGTGGACACTGCTGCTTCTCTTGCTGCCATGGCGAATCGGCAACACGTCATGATCCCGACCAGCGTCAGCGCCACATCAGATGATAACGACGACGCCGACGGCATGTCTTCCTCCGCTGCCGCTGCTGATGGTGCCGGTGCTGGTGCTGGTGGTGGTGCAGGTGCAGGTGCTTCGGTGGGTGGGTCAAAGAAGCTGATGCGGAAATTCGCCTCTTTGCTCTCCGCAGGAGGGAAGGCTCCCTCTCGCCTAGCCTCGTCCCCAGGCTCGGATAGCGGAGGCTCGGCGCCGCTGTCGCTTGTGATCTCGGATCAGTCCCCGTTTGACAGTGGTCCGGACAGTGGCGGCAGCAGCAAGGGAGGGGACGTTGAAGGCTTGGGTGCTGCTGCTGGGGGTGGTGGAGGAGGAGGAGGGAAGGAAGGAGGAAAAGAAGGAGGGAAGGAAGGAGGAGGAGGGTGGTGGGAGCGGCACGGATTCGAAGTGCAGACACCCGGAAGGCGGTTGATTCGGCGGTGGGGGTCAGTGGGGGGATTTGGGGAGAAGGGAGGAGCGTCAGGAAGGGACGCCTCAACCCCCTCCTCCTCCTCACACTACTCCATCTTCTCCAATCGCCCTCCTCCTGGGGAGAAGCAGAGGGGAGGAGGTGCGGGAGCAGTGGGAGGAGAAGGAGGGGGAGTATCCCCTGTACATGCTCCCCTCCCTGCCCCTGCCCCTGTCCCCGCCCCCGTCCCTGCTCCTGTTCCTGTGCCCCTCCCTGTGCCTGCCCCTGCTGGTGTGCCCATGCCTGCGCCTCTCCCCGCTGCTCCTGCTCCTGCTGGGGGGGCGCTGTTCCCTCGGCGCCGCCGCTCTCACTCTAGAGGTGCGTCTCTCTCTGATTCTGAAGGGTCTCGCCTCATGCAGGTGTCGTTTGGGCCTGGGTATGACAAGGGGGGGAGTGCAGGGGGAGGGGCAGGAGGAGGGGGAGCTGGAGGGGGCGGAGATTGGAGAGCAACAGCAGCTGCAGCAGTTGCTGCTGTTGAAAGCACTGCTAGTAGCAAATGGCAGGAGGACGAAGGCGATGGGTCTCCTGTACGCAGCAAGAGTCAGGGAGCAAGAGCAGGAGCAGTGGGAGGAGTAGGAGCAAGAGCAGGAGCAGCAGCTGCAGCAGCCGGAGACGACTCTCCTGTGCGCCTGAGTCTCCCGCCTTCCTTTGTCAGGCGCAGCAGCAGCACTGGCAGCACCTCAGCCCCGCCTCTTTCGCTCCCCCAAGGCCCCCCTTTGCTCCCCCACGGCCCCCCTTCTCTGAAGAACTCGCTGAGCCTTGTTATTCCCACAGAGGGGGATGATGAATCGGGCGGGGGAGGAGAGGACGAGGGGAGCGAGCTGGAGGAGAGTGTTGGAGAGGCAGGGGACGGGGGGGACGGGACCCCGGGGGAAGACGGGGCGGAAGGAGGTGCGGGAGGGGGCGAAGGGGGAGCGGGTTCGAGAGGATTGGGCTTTAAGCCTCCTTTGGCACTGGGAGGAGGTGTGGGCGGGGCAGGCACAGGAGCAGCAGCAGGGGGAGTGGGTGTGGGTGTGGGTGTGGGGGGTGTGGGAGTGAGTGGAGGTGTGGGGGAGCGGGCAGCAAAGCCAGCGCGGAGGCGGTTTATGGAGGTGCAGACGCCAGGGCGGGCCATGTGGCGGTCGTCCAGCTTCAAGAGCGGACGCGACAGAGAGAAAGACGAGGCCGCGTCCGCATCGCTAGCGGAACTGGGCGAGGGGGAGGTGCCAGCAGCAGCAGCAGCAGCATCAGCAGCAGCAGCAGCGGCAGCAGTGCCGTTGTCGGTGGTGACGGCGGGGGATTTGATTCATGGGACGTCTGCGCCTAGTAGTCCCAGGGCGAGCAAGGTGGTGAGTCTGGCGGGGGGGCAAGTGTGGGGTGCTGCTGTGGCTGTGGGCAGGAGCAGTAGCAGCGGCGGCGAGGGGACCGGTGCGAGTGGCGGCGGCGGCGGCGGTGCTGGTGGTGGTGGTGGTTTTGGTGATGCTGGTGTCAGGCTGAAGGGAGTGCGAGGGTCTGATAAGGAGCGACCGCGGCGAGGGAAGAAGGGAGGGCTTGCAGACGAATGGGCGGATCTGGGAGGATTAGGCGGAGGAGGAGGATTGAAGGGATTGGGGAGCAAAGGGGTAGGCGGAGCGCGGTGGTTGGCCCCTATGAACGCACTCTTCTCCAACAAGAGCAGCAGCAGCAGCGAGAGCAGCAAGGGAGCAGGTGGGTTCCCAGGAATGCCCAAGCCAAAGAAGCTGATCAAGGGCAACTGGGACATGTGGGTGTGTGAGGGCTGGGACAGCATTGCTGCTGGAGACATTGACGTTTCCCAGCCTCCAGGCACCGCTGGGGATGCTGGGGCAGCAGGAGCAGGAGGAGCAGGAGGAGTAGACGGGGCTGGGCTTGGATCAGCAGGGGGAGCAGGGGGGGCAGGAGCAGGCGGGGGAGGGGAGGGCAAGAAGAACAGTTTCGCGGCGTTTGTGCCGCGGCTGCATGTGTCAGGGGGGTTGGATGAGCCGGTGCGGAGCAGGAGTGTGGGGCGCAGTGGGCTGCGGCCTGAGGTTGTCACTCCTGGGCCTAGAGCCAAGGGGAGGGGCCTGTGGGGCTCTGAGAGGGGCGCCGGCTGCTGCTGCTGCTGCTGCTGCTAATGCTGTTGCTGCTGTTGGTGCTGCTTCTTCTTTCGATGGGGAGCTTATGCTGCTGCTGGTGCTGGTGCTGGTGCTGCTGCTGCTGCTGCTGCTGCTGTGGATTCTGCTGGTGCTGCCGGCGCTGCTGCTGGTGTTGCAGAAGCAGGGGCGGAGCGGAAGAGGATGATGATGAAGCTGCGATCCGGTCGCAGGGGGGGGTCCCGAGGGGAGATGGATTATGCGGCAATGAATCTGCGCGCTGCTGTTGATGGTGACGCGGGCGATGGGGAAGGAAGGGCAGCCGAGGGGAAGAGCGGTGAGGGGAAGAGTGGTGACGGGAAGGTGGCGGAGAGCAGGAGCAGTGAGGGGGGAAAGGTCGCAGGAGAGGGGGCAGGAGAGGGAGTGAGGGAGGGCGACGGAGAGGGTAGCGGTGGGAAGGGCAGGGACGGCAGGGAGGGAGGCAAGGAGGGGGTGACAGGGATAGAGAAGCTGGAGCCGAGGAGAATGCTGATGCGCCTGCGGTCGGGTAGGAGGAGCGGGTCCCGGGGAGACCTGGACTTCGGTGCTCTGGGTCGAGCACCGGGGGCAGGAGGAGGGGTGGGAGGCGCAGGAGGAGTGGTCCCAGGGGGAATGGGTGGGGGAGCAGTGGGGCCGGGAGGGGTGTCCGGAGGAGGTGGGGGAGGGGGAGGAGGGCGTGGAGGAATGGGAGAAGCAGGTGGGGCTGGGGAGGGAGCGAATGAGGAGAGTGGCAAGGGCAGTGGGAATAGTGGTTCTGGGGGAGATGGTGGGGGAGAGACTAGTGAGAGCCGTGCTGCTGATGCTGCTAGTGCTGCTGCTGGTGGCACTGATACTGCCGCTGGTGCTGGGGGGTTAGTGAAGGGGGCAGTCGAGGGAGACGCAGGCGTGAAAGGGGGAGAGAGGGACAGCGATACTGCTGGCAAGGTAGTAGCGGTGGTGGTGGAGAGGCCTGATCCGCGGAGGATGCTGATGAAGCTGCGGTCTGGCAGGCGGGAGGATCTGGCTGACAGCGCTGTGACACGCGTGGGCAGCGAGGAGGGCAGTGCGAAGGGTGGTGCTGATGATGCTGCTACTGCTGCGGGTGGCACTAATACAGCTGGTGTTGCTGGTGCTGCTGGTTCTGTGAGTGCCGCTAGTGCTGGGGGGTTAGTGAAGGGGGCAGACGAGGGAGACGCAGGTGTCAAAGGGGGAGAGAGGGACAGCGATACCGCTGGTAAGGTTCTGGAGAGGCCTGACCCTCGGAGGATGCTGATGAAGCTGCGGTCTGGCAGGCGGGAGGACCTTGCTGAGAGCGCTGTGACACGCGTGGGCAGCGAGGAGGGCGGGGTGAGGGGAGGTGCGGTTGAGGAGGCAGGGAAGGGAGGGAGGGGCGATGAAAATGGGGTTTTCGAGGGGAGTGACGGGGGGAAGGAGGAGGGTGAGCGGAAGGGGCTTGCTGATGTGGGAGGTGCCGAGGCAGTAGCAGCTGCAGCAGCAGGAGGAGGAGTAGAAGCGCCACCACCAGCAGCAGCAGCTGCAGCAGCAGCAGCAGCAGCAGCAGCAGCAGCAGCAGCAGCAGCAGCAGCATCAGCAGCAGCAGCGAGGCCTGTACGAGGGCCCATGCTCATGAAAATGAGGTCTGGTAGGAGGGAAGGCATCTGGGATGGGCGGGATGCCGAGACAGCGAAGGAGAAGGAGAGGGAGAGGGAGGAGGAGGGAGATGGAAGGGGCGAAACGGGCTTGGTTGTGGGGAGCAACGAGGGTGCTGGTGCAACCGCGGTGGTGCTTGCTGTGGGGAGGGAGGAGGCAGATGAAGCGAGGAAGGTGACAGAGGGAAAGCTAGAAGTAAAGGCAGAGGAAGAGGTAAGGGCAGAGGCAGAAATCAAGGCAAGGGAAGAGGCAGAACGGGATGCAGAGGAGAAGAGGGTGCAGGAGCAAGGGAGGGAGGAGGCAGTGAGGCGAGAGCTGCAGCAATTGGAAGAGGAAATGGCAGCACTAGAGCGCATGCTGGGGGGTCTGAGGAGTGTGCAGGAGCAGACGAATGCCCTGGAGAAGGAGGGGAAGAATGAGGGTAAGAAGGAGGAGGGAAAGGAGGAGGAGGAGGAGGAAAAGGAGGTGGAGGGAAGGGAGGGGACATTTGAAAGGATTGAGCAGCAGGAAGGGAAGGGCAAGGGCAAGGAGGGGAAGGAGGAAAATGGTGGGGATGGGAGTGGGGAGGAGGATGGTAGTGTGGTGGAGCATGGGAGCGAAGCGAGGGAGGATGGTGACGTGGCAGTGATGGCTGATGTGGAAGGGGAGGAGGGGCAAGGGGAGGAGGGCGCTGGTGGCGGGGAAGTGGAGGATGGGGTGGTAACAGATGCCCATGACCATGCCCATGAACACATGGGGAACTCGTGCGGGAGCGATGCTACTGCTGCTGCTGCTGCTGCTACTGTGTGTGCCAAGTGCGCTGGCGCTGCTGAGTCGTGGTTCAGGTGGGGCCCTCTCTTTCCCCCAACTCCCAGCTTCCCCATTTCTCCTCACCCCTTTCTGCCCCCCTCGCGCTTTCTCATTTGCCTGTCTGAATGCATCTGGTTACCCTGCGCTCAGCTTGCCACTGCTCGCCTCAAATCCCCATTCCGCCATCTTCGCCTCCACTCTTGATCTGCATCCCTCTGTCTATCGTCCGCGTTCTCTTCCTCCCCCTCCCCTACCACCGCCTCCCCTGCAAACCCCGACATCTAATCCCACACCCCCCCACTCCCCCCACCTGCAGCAACCTGCTCTCGCAGGCATCTCTGGGCTTTGCAGTTCTGCAGCCCCCCTCTGGGCACCTACTGCTCTCCAACCCCGCCCTGCCCCTCCTGCTGGGCCTGCCCTCTTCCGCTCTTGCACCCGGCACGTGCCTGCCTGCAGCTCTTCCCGAGGCACAAAGAACTGCCGTGGAGGTAAGGTTCATTGGAAGAGGAAATGGGGGGGAACGAGCAGCGTTATGTGGAGATGCAGAGATGACATGGGGTGTATGTGTGTGGGTGGATGGGTGGGTGTGCGCACAAGCAAGCGGGCACATGCACACAGGTTTCACTTGGTAGTTCCTCTTGTCTGATTCCCTCCCTCGTCTCTCCCACTATCCATGCGTCTCTGTTGTCCTCGCCTGCAACATACCCTCTGAATCTACCAGGAATGGCTGCGACAGGCTTCTGCAGGCGTCCCAAGTACCCCTCTTTCTCTCTGCATCAGCACACCTCCAGTGCGCACCGACACACTAGAGCCCCCTGTTTCCACAGTTACTCTCCTCTCTGCTCCACACCTCCTGCCCCCATCAGCTACCCAGTCCCCCCATCTGTCCGTTCTTGTAATAAAGGGTGTTGTGTGAGTCCATTGGCTCTTGATTGTAGCTGAGTATAGGTGGGTCCTCAGAGGCCCCTGTCAGTACCGTATGATTTTGCTGTATGTGGATTGACATTGGGTTGGGTTCAGGCCCTCAGATTCGTTTTTGGCCTGTCTGATTCGTCAGACTAGTACACAGTTTTAGTCTGAAACTCTCAGAGTTGGTAAAAAAAAAAAGGCTGAAATTTCAGAGTGTCTAAATAAAAAAGTCTGAACATTCGAAATCAATGTATTCAATGTTCATCAGAAATGAATTCAATGTTTCATTCATCTGATACCGAAACATGCTAGGCTAAGGGGATTTCGGGAGAACGTGCTCAGACGGCGAATCTGCAATGTCTGACGCGAATCTTGCGTCAGGGCGAATCTTGTGGTGATTGGGCGAATCGTTTGGTGATTGAACGAATCTTGTATCAGATGCGAAATTTTGGTGATTGGACGAAATCTGCAGTGCTCTGACGGCGCAAATCTGTGGTGTCAGGGCGATTTTGCTGTGATAGGCGAAAATTTCGTGCTGTGAGGCGCGCGGATTTGCTGTGTCAAGGCGATTTTGCGTTGACAGTGCGAATCTGCTGTGACTTGAATAACCAGTGAAGAACGCGTTTGTACTCTGAATGATTCAGAGTACACTCCCGGAAAAATCTGAAATTCCAGAGTTAGCCTTAACATTTTTCTGAAAATTACAGAGTTGGGGCCAAAAAATCTCTGATTCTAACAGAGTTCACTTACAAAAAAATCTGAATTCTCAGAGTTTTTCATGCAAATCAGAGAAAAAAGTCTGACTTCTGAGGGCCTGGTTGGGTTGGGTTGGGTTGAAGAGTCTATTAGGTCCTTCATACCGTACATTGAGTAGGTAGAGAGGAAATTGAAGTTATTATGCTCCATCTGCTGCTCGTGTGTGGGGCATAATTATTGTGAATCGGGAACGGACCCCCAAGGACCTGATGTGCTGTAACGATATATGTTATGTCGCACTGCCTATAAAGCAGGTTAGATAATCTTTAGCTGTTGTCAGAAAGTGCTACCCGTTGGAAATGCATTGTGCTTCATTACACATTCTCATTCATTCAGCACCAAGTGCCCCCTGTAAATGTGCGAGGTCATCCTGTTGCTGTGTGCCAGCTCACACATCCCCCAGCCTCGGGAAGTTGTTGGGAGTCAAATGCGGTGGCGTGGTTGGTGGAGATCCTGACGCATCTGATTTATCTCTGCGCTACTGGAAAAGAAACCCATACCTCGTTTAGGACGTGTATGATGTTTTTATAGGTTCAGAAAACAGGTCGAACTTTGTGTGGTTACCCGCTTCGTCAATTCGCGGAAGCTTTGTGACGAAAGACTTTCCTTTTGAAGACGTGGCAAATTCGACCTAGGGTTTCCGAACTCGACTCGAGTAAATGCACTAATGTGGGCGCGTACAGTGAACCGAACGTGTGTGGTTTTGCGCACGTACGACAATTAACGAGGTTTGCGAAACTTTTGCGACATAGTGTAACCCTCGTCAAAAGCGCAGTCAGTATGTTGAGCTGGCGCGATGTCTACAAAATTATACCTGGTAACCTACTACCCCTACGAGCGGCTCGGCTCACCCCCTATAAGGTCGAACATTCAAATTCGACCTTGGGTGTGTGATTTGACCTACTTGCAACTCTCATGCGCGGTTCAAAATTCACGTTCAATGGAAGTCGAACACTGTTCGGCTCAAGTTCAAATCCTACATTCGACAAAAAATGCAAACTTTGCCAATTTCAAAAATCATACACGTCCTTACATCTAGTACTCACATTCTGTACGCCTGAAAGTCATACCTACCCTACTCATTCGAGTGAGTGATTGCCTCGTGAATGGATGCAACTGACACCGTCCCAGCCTTGGGAACTCCGTGTGTGGTTTGGTGGTACGGCTCCATGCAAGCCTATTCCGTTCAGTTCCGCCAGCCACCCCCGCCCGCTGCAACCTTTTTTCGCACGAAATTCTCGCAGATTGCAAAGTTACATTAACCTCGCAAGCGCTCGCACAAGAGCGAAGTGGCGAATTTCGCGAATATGTTTTTGTGAACTCATCATCATCATCACATCATCATCCCTATCCTGCCTGCACCCGCCCTTTCCCCCTTCACCTCCTCTTCGCATCCATCCGACCAAGCCATCCCCCGATAATTGCCTTGCTATGCTACTCCTTTCCCCCAACAACCAACCACACCCGTATCTCCCAAACCAAGCCAACTATCCAAGCGGCAACACCCAGCCAACCCAACCCAACCTCTCTTCTTTCAAATCTTCTGGGCTTTCTGGAATCTCCGCCGCAGTACACCACCACCACACCACCACCCTTTCTTTCTTCGCTCGATCGACTGATCAGAAAAAGGAAACTGATATGCCAGTTGCATTTTCTATGCGCCTGAGGTGGATGTCCCTGGAGGTTGCCAGTTAGGCTGGGTGGTGAGAGCAGTACTACTGGCATTGTAGTGCGAACAGCGGTACACAAGTATGCAGAATAACTTATAGCTCGTTGTCGTAAGTCGTAATAATTTATTGCTGTCGCACCGCTGACAGCTGCGGCGTGGTTTAGGTCAAAGCTCGACGCCTCTTATTCTCGTGCTCGTGTTACCTCCCGTGTATCTGCACTCTGCTTCTCTCACCTCTACCTTTCGATGTAGGTTCCATAACCCCCCTCTCCGTTACTGGTATCGCTCTTGGTGAATTACGAGCCAATCCGTCGCACCAGAAAGAGGACGAGGAGCAACAAGCAGCTGACTTTCAGCAACGCGTGTGACTTTACTGCAGCAATTGCTCCTACACGGATGCCACCGTCCCATTCACACTTTCCCTGTCAATAACACCCGGCCATAGCCGCAATTCGCGGTCCTTATACCTCATCAAATAACCAAACAAAGCCCCAAAAAAAGGCATCAAAACCAGCAACAAAAGGCCATCGGAATGGTGGCGCGATGCCTGGAGGTAACCGTGGGATCGACGTCAGGGCTCAAGGACAGCAAGTCCACCACCAAGTCCGATCCCTACGCCGTACTGCGCCTCGGCTCCCAGCAGCACCGCACGCACACATCATGCTCGCAGATCTCGCGCCCCGTCTGGAACCACCGCTTCAGTTTCCTCCTCCCGGAAGACGGCCAGGGGCCCATGGTAACTCTCCTCTCCTCCCCCGCCCCCCGCCGCTCGTCTTCTTTCCTCGCCTCTCCTCTTCTCTCCGCCTCTTTCCTCCTCCGCTCTGCCTTTCCGCCGCTCCTTCGACTCCCGCAACTCTCCGTTCCTCCTCCCCTTCCCTCTTCTCCCGTCCTTCCCAACGCCTCTGGTTCCTCGTCACGTTCAGATTTCATTCCCCTACTCCCTCCCTCATCCAATTCCCTTCTCCTCTCACACATGTATGCTCCCCCCTTCTCCATTTTCCATTCCCACCCACGCCATACCCCGCACCACCCCGCGCCATCTCCCCCGCGCCCCTCCGCGCCATTCTCCCCGCGCTATCCCCCCCACGCCATTTCCCCCCGCGCCATTCCCCCATCCCCCCCCCCCTCTCCTCCCCCTCCTCGCGTACCCCCAGGATCTGCACGTGCAGTTCTGGGACAAGGCGGACGCGGGCGATCGCATTCTCGGGTCGTGCAAGCTCAACCTGTCTCCGGTTTTCGCGGACGGCCATTTAGACGTCATGCAGCCCGTGCACCGCCGCAACGGCAAGCTGCTGGGCCACGTGCGCCTGCACCTCTCGCTCCTCGTCGAGTCCTCCCCGCCCTCCCCGCCCCGCCCGCGGAGTAACTCCGCCTCCCGCTCCGCCGCCGGGGCCGCCGCGGAGCGCGAGGCGTCGGAAGCCGCCACTGTTTCCCCTTCTCCCGCGCGCCTGGGGCCTTCCGCTGCAGCTCTTGCGGGGCAGGGTTCCGCGGGCGGCGGGGGAGCGGTAAGGGGAGGGGGAGGGGGGCGGGGAGGCTCTCCCGCAGCGTCGTCCATCCGCTCGTACTTGCCCACGGGCTCCGCCGTCTCCCCCCTGCCCTTGCGCCTCAGGAGCCCCGACGCGGACATCAACGATGGGCGCTTCTCTTCCCCCGCGCAGCCTGCGCGGGAGCATTCCGCGCTCTCGGGGATGTCTGGATCCGCCCTAGGGGGAGGCGGCGGTGGAGGGGGAGCGCTTTCCCGCTCCCCGTGCCCGTCCAGTCTCTCCGCGCCAGCTGCGCCTTTCCCCCTTTCCTCCCTGGCGGCATCGTCCCATCACCAGGCGCAGCAGCAACCGCGCCCGTCCTCCGTCTCCTCGTCAACTTCCGCCGCGCTTTCCGCAGCAATCGCCGCCGCCGCCGCCTCCGCCGCGGCCGGAAACCCCCTGGATGCGAATACGCGGAAGCTCCTGGCGCGGCTGTTGGGCTCGCGCCTAGGATCCGCCGCAGGGGGGCTATCTGGGGGACTTGCGGGGCTGGCAAGGGGGAGCGGAGGGGGAAATGGGGTAATGGAAGGAAGCAGAAGCACGGATGCCCTCGCAAGTGTACTTGAAGGAGGGGGCGCGGGGGGAGTGGCGCATAGCGGACTGCTGGGTGCGCTTGACCTGCAGAGGCGCACCAGTGGGGGCGGGGGGAGCGGTGTGGGCGGGATTGGCGCAGCGGGAGGTCAAGCTCTTGGCGGAAGCGGGCGCGACGGGCTTAGGGAGGGCGGAAGCGCCAGCGTTGGCGCAAGTATCAGCGCAAGCGCGAGCGGAAGCGGGGCCCCGCGGAGGGTGCTGGGGGGAGGGATAGATGCGGGCGTGCTTGCGGCACTGCTAAAGGCGGGGGGAGTTTCCGCCTTATCGGGGATAGCGCACAGGCAGAGCGTCAGCGGAAGCGCCAGTGGGGGCGGGGCTGGGGGTGCGGGCGCAAGCACTTGGGGGGGTAACGCAGGTGCTGGGGGCGGGGCTGGGGGTGTGGGTGGTGTGGGTGTGGGGCGGGATGAATTGAGAGGGCAGGGGAGTGAGAGTGGGGTTGCTGGTGGTGGGGGAAGAGACAGGGGAGGAATGGCGGCACTGTCTCCTGGTGCAGCATCGATTGGGGGAGAAGTGGGAGGCGGAGGCGGAGGGGGAGGGGGAGGCGGAGGCGGAGGGGGAGGGAGGGGAGGAGGTACTGCTGCTGCTGTTGCTGTTGCGCTTCTTGCGAAGCTGAACAGCCCGGATGGAGTGGCTACAGCGAAGGAGCTTCTAGCGAGTAAAGACAGTGCTGGGATTCTGTTGATGCTTGTTAACAAGCTGAGGCAGCAACAGCAACAGCAACAGCAACAGCAGCAGCAGCAGCAGCAGCAGCAGCAGCAACAGCAGGTGCAGCAGCAGCAGGTTCAGCAAGAGGAGAATCAGGAGGATACGCTACAGAAGCAGCAGCTGCAGCTTCTGCAACAGCTTTTACGCCGGCAGCAGCAGCAGCAACAGCGTCAGAAGCATCAGGAGCAGGAACAGCAACGGCAGCAGCAGCAGGAGAGGCAGCGTCAGCAGCAGCTTCGTCAGTTGCAGCAGCTGCAGCAGCAGCAGCAGCAGCAACAACAGCAGCAACAGCAGCAGCAGCAGCAACAACAACAACAACAGCAGCAGCAGCAGCAGCAGCAACAGAAGCAAGCAGCAAAGCAACAGCAGCAGCAGCTGCTGCTGCAGCTCCAACAACTGCTCCTACGCCAACAGCAGCAGCAGCAATCGAAATCGCAATCGCAGGAACCATCCCAGCAGCCCCAGGTGTCCGCGAGCAAGACGGGGCAGGAGGGGGACGAGGAGGAAGAAGAGGAAGGCGGGGAGGAGGAGGGAGGAGAAGATGCGAGGCAGGTGCAGAAGCAGAAGCGGGAGCTGCTGAAAGCGTTGCTGGTGCTCGCAATGAAGGGGGACTGGGGGGGCGGCGGTAGCAAGTCCCAGGGCTCGGAAGAACCTCAGAGAAGCTCCGATTGGCCCCAGGTGAGCGGTCAGGTGAGTGGTCAGGTGAGTGGGGACGGGCGGAACACTATGAGCAGAGCGAGCGGGGATGTAGGGCCTGCGGATTCCGCCGGGTGCTCTATCATGAGTGAGAGGCGCGCGGGCGCAGGAGCGGGGGGGTGGGCAGGCGGAGGGGGAAGGGGAGCGGGGATAGGGGGGCGGGGGATAGGAGCAGGAGCAGGAGCAGGGGGAGCTTCTGGGGGGGCTGGGGTAGGGGCGGGGTATGCAATGGGCGGAGTTGGGGGTGGAGGCGAATGGCAGAGTGGGGCGGGTGGTGCAGGGAGCAAGGGTGCTGGGTTGCAGAGGAGAGCGAGTCTAGACAGCTGCAGCACTGGCCGCGATATGGCCCATGCTGCCGCCGCCGCCGCCGCTGCTGCTGCTGCTGCTGCTGCTGTTGCTGGGGGTGGTACTGTTGCTGGTGCTGGGGCTGGTGGGTGTTTGGATGAGGAAGGGGAGGAGATGGAGGAAGGAGAGGCGGCAGCGGCGGCGGCGGCAGCAGCAGCAGCGATAGCCGCGGCTTCGGCTCGTGCATGGCAGAGGGAAGGTGGCGCTATAGGTGGCGCAGGAGGAGCAAGCGGGAAAGGGGAAGGAGGGGATGACGAGGTGGGAGGCGAGGTGGGATCAGGCGTAGCAGAGATGGCAGTGGGACTGTGGGACTGTTTGGGCCGAGAAACGGCGAGACAAGCGGTGAGCTAGGTGTGCGATGCAATGGCAGCCTTGCAGCAAGAGCAGACACAGGAGCAGTGGAAGCGGGTAGGGAAGGAGGGGTGAAGATGGAGGCAGGGGAGTTTGGTGTGGGCTTAGGATCGGAAGGGCGAGCGCATAGCGAGCAGAGGGGTGTTGGAGGAGAGGAGGCGGAGGAGGAGAATGAAGAGGACGAGGAAGAGAAGTTTCTAAAGCTGGTGGTGGTTGGAGGGGATGGGGACGAGGCAGATGAGAGCATGCGAGACGAGCAACCGCAACACAAACAGCAGCAACAGCCGCTGCAGCTGCAGGGGGGCGGTGAGCCAAGCTCGAGTGTAGCAGAGGGCAGAGAAGCAGCAAAGGAGGGTGATGAGCAGGCACGTGCAGCAGAAGGGGGTTCACCCGTGGACGTGCACAGGCAGGGCTGTGAGGGCAATGAGCCTGCTCTTGCCAGGAGCACTGCCACCACCGCTGCCACTCCGCCTGCTGATGCTGGTGCTGGTGCTGCTGCTGCTCTGGCAGGAGAATGTGAGGGTAGGGAAGCAGGAGAAGAGCGGGCGGTGGGAGGGAGCAGTGGCCGAGCAGAAGAGGCAGGGAGAGCAGCAACAGAACACGGGGTGTCCAGGCACCCGCCAGCAGTAGGGGAAGAAGCAGCTGCACCACCAGCAGCACCAACAGAAGCAGCGGTATCAGCAGGAGCAGAAGTAGAAGCAACAGTAGCAACAAGAGCAGCAGGCGCCTTGGAAGCAGTGCACAGAGGGGAGGACCTGCTGCCGCCCATGGAAGAGATGGCCATGGGTGCAGCTGATGAGGAGGACGATGCTGCTGCCGCTGCTGCTAGTGTTGCTGGTGCGGGTGCAATGGCAGTCAACACGAGTTTAAGAGGCGGGGGCGGAGGAGGAGGGCAAGGAGGAGTGGGACGAGGCAGCTCACACCAGCAGCCGCAGCAGCAGCGGCAGCAGCAGGCAGCGGATGTGTTCAAGCCCCCACGGCCCGGCACGAGCTCGCTGCTCTCGCGCTTCCCCCGACCGCCTCCTCTGGACATGAAGGCAGTGGGGTTTGACTCGGAACCCTCGCTCTTCTCGCCCTCCATTCTCGCAGGCCCTGACGACCACACCACCCTGCCTGGCGGCCTCACTGGTTTTGGCTCCATGGGTGCTGACGCGGGAGGGATGGGGATGTGTGGGGGTGGCAGCGGCGCTGCGGGTGGAGGCAGCGGGAGCAACGGTGGTGGTGGTGTTGGCGGTGGTGGTGGTGGTGGGTCCGGCATGGGTTCTTTTGGTGGAGGAGGGGCGCTGGGGGCAGGGAAAGCAGGAGGGGCAGGAGGAGTTGCTGGGAGCAGCAGCAGCGCAGGCAACTGCGGCGGCTTCACCAGCAGCACTGGCGGCGGCGGCGGCGGCGGTGGCGGCGGTGGTGGTAGCGGTGCAGTATTCATCATGCCATCGCCCCTGATGTCGCCCACGCTGCTCTTCTCCCCGCTCTTCCCCACCTCTGGTGCCGACACCATTTTCTCCCCTGCCACCCCATTCTTTCACTCCTCCTTTGCCCCCACGCCCTCTGCCCGCCGCCACGCTCGCAGTCTGGGAGCTATTCCTGAGGGACTGGCGGAGGGTGGGGGTGGAGGGGGAGGGCGAGGGGGCAAAGGAGGAAATGGTGATGGTGATGCTGGTGGAGATGGTGGTGATGATGGTGGTGACGATGGTGGTGGTGCCGGTGGCGCTCCGTTCTCGCCGATTGTTGCGGGAAGCAGGGAGGGTGAAGAGGACAGTTTTGTTCAGGGGCACGATGGAGAGGGGCATGATGGGGAGGGGCACAATGGGGAGGGGCATGATGAGGAGGGGATGGTAGGGAATTTGCGCAGTGGAGGGTGTAGCAACGAGGGTCAGAGCAGCGGAGGTGATGCGAGGAACATTGCAGGTGGGACCGAAGCTGATGGGTGCAGTGACGGGTGGAGACAGGGGGATGAAGCAGCAGCAGCAGCAGCTCCAGCAGCAGGAGGAGGAGGCAGGGCGAGTGGAGGAAATGGAGGGAATGGTGACGTGAGGGAGTCTGCTGGTAACGGCTGCACTCCTGTGGAGGGGTCAGGCGGGGTGGCAGGAGAAGAAGCAGGAGAGGCAGAGGGTGGAGCAGGCAACAGGCATAAGGATGGCATGTGTGTTGGTGAGCGTGGCACAGACCATCCAATGGCAGGTGCTGGTGGGGATGGTGGCTGCGTGGAGAGGAGTGAAGGAGGTATGGAAGCAGAGGCGCCATCTGTAACAGCAGAGGCATGCATGCCTGCAGGACCAGCAGGTACAGCCTCAGATGCAGCACCTGTACACGCACCATCATCAGCCCCAGAAGCTGCAGCACCAGCAGAAGAAGCAGCAGCTGAACCCGAAGCCGCATCAGCACAAGCAGCAGAAGCAACAGCAGCAGGGTCACCATGTGACACAGCAGCAGCAGCAGCAGCAACAGCAGCAGAGGAGGAGGAGGAGAGGCGGCAGGTACTATTGACGCCACCAGCAAAGCGGCCAATGGACCTGCTGCCGTCAGAGCAGCACCTCCTCCTGCCAGAACTGCAGTCCCCGGCTGGCGGGGACAACCCCAAGCGCATTCGATGCTGATTGCAACCACCTCTTGCTCTCCTGGCCTCTGCTTCTCTCAAGGTGCAACTCTTCGCTCTTTTTTTTGGCGTGTTTGAGTGTGTGCTGATGGCTGTTTCTTGTGGATGGTCCCAGCTGATTTTTTTCCTGTGCAGGTCACTGCTACAGTGCAAACCCTCACTGTTACCACTGCTCATGTTTCCTTACCGGCCTCGTTTTCAACTGTTTCCCTGCAGTGCCATGTATCATGGGAAATGCCGTGTGTCAGTCACGGTCAATGCCATGCCATCACCCAAGCTTCCCTCAAGAGTCAGTCCTCTTACACGCATCTCTCCTCCACTCCACCACACCTGGTCTTCGATCTGCTATCTTCCATTGAAGTACACATTCCAGGCCGAGCTGTGGTTGTGGGCCTTAGCTTGGCTCTCTGCCTACGGCCTTCCATGGCTGTCTGTGTTACAGCTGTCAAAATCCTGTTCGTGAATGTTACTATACAGTGTGAGCCCAGGCGCATCAGGGAGCACATCAGGAGCTGGGCAAGGTATGGGCTGGCCATTTCAAGGCAGGCAGCAATTCCCTGCCTTGTCCCATGACATCTATTCTGCAAGTCCTCGTCCTTTCGTAATGTAGAATGTTTAAGTTCCTGACCAGTTCAATAGCATAAATGTTGTATATTATTGAAGCTGGTCGTAACTTATGATACGTTTGTGTTATGAGTTGTACTAAGAAGAGTGCGCGGAAGACTTTATAAAAAGGATGAGAATTACAGAATGTCGAGAATGATAATGAAGCGAGCATTTATAGGGTCGAAACCGTGCTAGGCAAGGACCTCGATGTGCGTGGCTCAGAAATGTCGCAATTGGTGCGGGGCGACTCGGGGCTGGTTCGGTGCGAAAGTGTAGGCCGAGCCACACTGACGCGAACTGCTCGGGGCTGTCCTCGCTAAGGACAGTTCTACAGTAATGAATTTCATATTCATTACACTCTCCCACCTTCTAAAGAAGGCGCCTTATACGTAAGCGAGTCTGGCAGTAGCGTGAAAGCTGCAGATTTCAGTCGAAAACCAATCCGACGGTGCGGAAGCGTGTTGACTTTCGAGTTGACGCGTGGCTGAGCGCGTTGACCAGGCGAACTACAGAGAGTTGGAATGTCAGCCGTTTGATACTGTCGATGTCGATCGGGCGGTTGAAGGCGAGTGACGAGTTGAAATCTGTCGACGAAAGATAGCCGTCGATGTAAATCGTGCGTTGGTGACGCTGGCGATGCTGGCGAAAGTTCTGACACGCTGTCAGTGAATCGGGAGTCGTCGATGCCGATAAAGCCATCGCAAGCGTCCGTCGTGCCGGATTGTCAGACGAAGCTGTCAGTTTTCTGACAAGCACAGAGCGAGAATCACTCTCCCTCCCCCCCCTTGAAGAAAAGGGTAGACCGTACGGTAGGACAGCTGCGCGGGCAGAAACTCCAGAAATCCCATCTGCCGGGGGGGGGGTAATCCGAAATACCAAGTGGTATGAACCCCGTCGAAGTTTTAGCAGCTGCACTGTCGAAAAGTAGCTGGTGGCAAAAATTATTGTCGTGGCCTGGTAGAACTCTTCAGGGTAAACCGCGGAGTCCGTTTAGAGGGAAAATCGTTGTGCTCCCGGACTCGGTTGCGATTCCTGAATTAAAAACTGCATGAAGACTTTCTTCTTGTCTCGTAGTCTCGACTGCTGCTGCAGAATCTCCCGTGACTGCCACCCCGAAATCCCTCGCGTGGCAGTATCGAATCACCCTGCTGCTGCTGAATCTCGGTTGCCAGAATCTGCAGCCCCGTAATTGCTGCTGTCCTGTTGTCGCGTTGCTGTGGCCAAATCCTCACTGTATCTGCTCCAGCTGTCGGTGCCCCCGGCAGTCTTGTCCAGACTCGCCGAGGCACTTGTTGCGTTGCTCCAAAAACTCTGGGCAGGGGCAAAAACAGCTGTCGCCTTCTCCCCCCCACCTGTTGTAAAATTCTCCCTCATGTTGCGGCTGGTACCCCCGAACAGCCTCCGAATGTACGGCTACAAATTTGACGACGAGTGCCTTCGCGTGCTTAATCAAGCGACGCTGCAGTCGGCCGTCGGCACGGATACTGTCAGCGATCCCGCTGACTCCGTTAAAACTCTTCCCGAAGCTGCTCGTTGCACCCGAAAATGTCGGAAATTAACACACCCCGTAAAATCTTGGTCGTCTGCAAGTTGTCCCCTTGAAGTACACCGTAAAACGCAGAAAACAGCTGGCGAGCAGACGTTCACCCGTCTCCCACCGTAGGAAAGAAACCCCGAAAATCATGGTTGTTGAAGCAGTCCCGAAGTATTTTCCGCCGCGTAACCCCGACGTTTCCGCCGTTAACCCTGGTACTCCGACGTTCACCCGTCTTCGCACCCGTCGAAATTACTTAGCGAATCCCAGGTATCCTTGGCGATACACCGCTCGCCGCGACTCCATGTCATTATATCAAACCCTTTCGGGGGTCTACCGAATAGACCCCGAAATTCGCGGTAGATTGGTGTACGAGCTCCACCTTTCACTCTGGAGATCTGCTGGAGCACCCACAAATTTCCCCCCATTTGTTTTTGTCTTCACCCCCCGACAATTTCGCTTGCCGCCGTTCACCCAGCGTCCGCTTTTGTCGGATGAGGTATAACTCCGTGTTGCCCGCGATTTTTCTGACATCGGTGAAGGCGCGAATGCTATCGTAACCGGATCAGGTTTATCGGATCAAACCGTCGGGCCGGCCGCTTCGTTTGCCCACCGCGTCTTATCGCTTTTAAAATTCCACAGCTTCGGAGACCCCGTCTTCGCCGCTACACCGCTGCTGGGTAGACTGGTAAATTAGGAGAAATTCCCGACAGCTGCCACAATTTCTTCAGTCCCGACATTTTCGGCAGGGTAACTGTCGCCGATGGTCCGTTTTTGTCGGGGCCGAAACAGTGCCGCATCCTGGAATTTTTTTCTTGAACGCCCTGCCGTCGAACCAGCGTCACCCGCGCCTTTCTAACCAGCACAGGGCTAAACACAGGGCCCCACCTTTGGATCCAGTGGCTCTTTGGTCTTACCATTGCCTTCGAGGCCTTCTGGGCGTGGGGTATGCGAAACGTCGGTGGACTTTGGCCGGTAGGGAGCTCCTTCTGCTACCGCCGCTTCGAAACTCGGCCTCGCAAAAAGTCTCGCAGTAGGTCGCCTCCTGAAGCTCGAAAAACCCGTATTTGTGCGATAAACCGTTGTCCTCGTCGGTGTACTGCCCCGTCTGCGACACAACTTCCCTTGATCAGGGGGAAACTGTGCCGCCTGAAGTACAGTGTCGGCTGCTGCTGTTGCTCCGAAATTTTCGGCCGACGTTGTTGCAGGCGCAGAAGTGACCCTAACGCGAACAGTCTAGTCGTAGGCGGCCTTTTCCGCACTTTTCGGTGGTTTGAAAATGACTTCCGTCCCACACTTTGCCGCTCCTGCCGAAAACGCCAGCGACGCACCCTCCTGTAGCCACACCGGCCACACCCGGGCTGAACGACGGTAGACCCCCACTTTCTTCGGGCAATCGTCACGCCATCACTCCGCGCCGTCGCATTTTCCGACGCAAATCACCATGCGCCTGGCTGCTCGCACAGCAGTCGTTTTCCACGTGCTGCTACCCGAAATCTTCGCGCACAGTGACCACGATCGCCACGTGCCGAAGTCCTCAGAAAATCTCGTGCGCAACGTGACGAAGTCGCTAGACGCCACTTGCCGCGTGCATTAACTCCGAAATCTTCGTGCGCAGTTGACGACCACATGCAGATGTCAACTCGCACCACGTGTACTCCCGACAACTTCGGACGTGCAGTGACTTCAATCCTGGCGACGTCATCTGCCACACAAAATTACTCCGAAGTTGACGAAAACGCACGCAACTTACGCATGCATTAATTGCGACGACAGCAAAAGCTGTCCGCCACCCGGGGGGAGGGAGGCCACGGTCGATCTTGACCGTCGAGGGCAAGGATCCGTCGGTGCCGCAGAAGCGCCAGAGAAATTCATGGCCGCTAGGAGCAACTACCCGTTCTCCTGGCCGGCTACTGCGCTACTCCTGTCACCACGGCATCCTTCCCTGTCCCCCCCCCCGAGGGGTAATACACTCTAAAAAACGGGGAACCTAGGAACTTAGGCTCTGATACCAAGTGTTATGAGTTGTACTAAGAAGAGTGCGCGGAAGACTTTATAAAAAGGATGAGAATTACAGAATGTCGAGAATGATAATGAAGCGAGCATTTATAGGGTCGAAACCGTGCTAGGCGAGGACCTCGATGTGCGTGGCTCGGGAATGTCGCAATTGGTGCGGGGCGACTCGGGGCTGGTTCGGTGCGAAAGTGTAGGCCGAGCCACACTGACGCGAACTGCTCGGGGCTGTCCTCGCTAAGGACAGTTCTACAGTAATGAATTTCACATTCATTACAGTTTGGATAATCCACAACCGTAAACCACCCGAAGTTGGTACTGGTGGAGACTGGAGCTGACGTGGCATGGACTATGGGTGCCATTTGGGGGCTGACTTGACGAAGCAATGGTGGTATGGGTTGGAGTGATGTGGTGGAGTTTCATCTCACAAGGACGCACATCGCGCTCGTCAACGCAGGCTACACTTTCTCGTCCAATCGGAAGCAACCATAGCTATGCCTGAACCGTACTGACTTGTGTACGGTACATGAAACTACTGTATCGATCCGAGCCGTCCCCGCATGAGATGACCAAGTGAAACCGTTCGCCCAGTCGCTTCGCTTGCCCAACCTCCCCCATGACCATGTATGGCATGGCTCAATGCCGAACGTACCATACTCTTCCTTGCAAACCTCCACACCGCTTCGGGCTGATCCTTCCTGACCAACAAACCAGGCTCGGCAAAACATTAGTGACGACCAGAAACTATTACCAGCTCCTCGCGAAAGACAATCACCTCTTCGTCACTGTCGTTAATCTCGGGCGATGGTACGACTTCTCGCGAAATTAAGTTCGCGAATTCCCCCGTCTTTGCTTGTTTCCGAGGCAAAGCCAACCAAACCAAATCAAACCCCAGTGAGAAGCCTGGCAGCCTGGCACCCCTGTCTGGCAAAATCTCTTCCTCCTAGCTCCTCAAATCTCAATTCTCCCATCCCAATTCTGCTCAAAAGACCTCATCATCCATTGGCTTTCCATTTCTCCTCACTCACACACATCTCGATTGGTGTGTTGTGAAATTTTCTGCTTTGTTGTCCAGCCCAGCCCTTCTCTCATCTGTGTGGAATTAGCCGGAGCTTTTTGTCAGGCTTTATTCTCTACGTCGCGTTGCGCGCCTCCGCAGGCAGCGCGTTTCTGCGGTGCGGGCCGTCGTTACCGATGGACCCAAGTACCGATGGTGCGGAGGGTGGGAGGGACACCGCGGCGCTTGCACTGCCGCGAACGCGACCGGATAACGAGAGCACGAGGCGCAAGCGGAGGAGATCTCCATCCCGCCGGGGGAGATCACCCTCCGCTCGCCCTACAACCGCTGCCGGTAACCGATCTACCGTTCCCGGCGGTTCTGCCGCTTCGCAGCGCAGACGACGGCTCCGATTGGACGGTCCCGGTGCGAGAACCGGTGGGACGGTGGCGAGAGTGGGAGACACCGGCCGGGAGCAAGGAAGCGCGCGAAGAACGCGAAGGGCGGAGGATGCAAGTCGGCGGCGGCGAAAGGTGAAGAGACGGAACATGGCTGGCGGAAGGAGGAAACCCGCGGAGACGGAGGGGGAGGCGGAAGCGGTGGCGGAAGGTGAGGCGCAGATCTGCGCGGGGGGAAACGCGAGAGGTCTTGCGCGAACTGCTGGCGGATGCAAGAGGAAGCGGAAGGGGAAGGGAAGCAAATTGCGGAAGAGCACTGGCCAATCGTCCAGATGCGCTGCATCTGCATCTGCATCCGCATCTGGCGGCGCCATGGCCGGCGATAACACGGATGCAGGCCCTGATGATGATGAGGATGACGATGGTGGAGAGGAGGTAGAGGAAGGAGAGGAGGGAGAGGAGGGAGAGGAGTTAGAGGAAGGAGAGGAGGGAGAGGAGGGAGAGGGTCCGCAGGAAGAGGAGGAAGAAGAGGAGATCTGTCTGAGCGCGGAGTTAGCGCGTAAGAAGCTTACCGACCGCGTGTGCTGCCCGATCTGTCTTGAGGCGCCGCACAACGCGGTGCTGCTGGTGTGCGCGTCGCTAGAGAAGGGCTGTCGCACGTTCGTGTGCGACACCAGCCACCGCCACTCCAACTGCTTCGACCACTTTCGCAAGTCGCAGCAAGCGGCGACTGCGGCGGCTGCTGTTTTCTCAGGCGCGCCTGCCGAAGCCAGAACCAGCGCAGCCGCCACCACCGCCGTCGCCGCCGCCGCCGCTGCCGCTGGCGGTGTCGGCGGGGCTGGCGACGGCGTTGGCGCAAGCGGTGGCGCAAGCAGCGGGATTGCTGCGGTGATGCGTGGGTCTGCGCGAGGTGCCGCCGCAGCGACGGGCATTGGTGCAACCGCAATCGGTACTGCGTCCGGCTCTGCTGAAGCGCCTTCCAACGCTGCAGGCAATTCCGAACCGTCGACACTCCCTGGAGAAGCGCGCGGAACGGCAGGAGAAGGCGGAGGCGGAAGCGGCGGAGGGGGAGTAGGGGAGAGAGGGGAAGGCGGAAGGGGGATGAGTGCGGGAGCTGGAGGCGGTAGTGGCGGCGATCGCTTTCGAAGCGAGGAAGCGGAGTGGCGGGTTAATGTGACTGTAACGGTGGGTTCCTCCCGTCGTTCGTCGTCCCGCGAGCGGAGGAGGCTAGGTGCGGGAGTGCCGGGGAGACGGCGCAACTCCACGTCCTGGGGCATCTTCTCGTCCGCTCGCCGCCTTTCTGCTGCGGGGGAAGCCGCCGGCGGAAGGCGTGCGGGCGGCGAGTACATCTTGAGCAGCAGCGACAGCGAGGAGGAGGGGGAGGAGCGAGGCGGCGAGGACGGCAACACTTGGAGCAGCAGCGGTAGCGAGAGCAGCGACAGTAGCGGGAGTATTCTGGGGCGGAATGTCAATGGTGATGGCAGTGGCAGCAGCGACGACAGCGCGAGCAGCAGTAGCAGCGACGGGGGATTTAGCAGCGGTAGCAGCAGCAGCGACGACGAGGAGGAGGGGAGTGAGGAGGAAGGGACGACAGTCGCAGACCACAGTCGCAGTGGCGCGCTTATCATCATCAGCGACGACGACGATGACGGCGACGGCGACGAGGATGGCGACAGTCCCAGGCGTCGCACGGGATCTGGACGACTTTCGTTGGCCGCCGGAAACGCTAGATCAGACGTTCCTGCTGCTGGCACCGCTGCAGTTGGTGCTGGTGTTGGTGTTGGTGATGGTGCTGCTGTTCGTGCTGTCAGTGGTAGCGGAAGGGGTGGGGATGACGGCTGTCGTTGTATTGGTCGCAGTGACAGGCGGCACCGCCATCGCCGCCAACGGCGGCGCCTGTGCCGCTCGGACGACACGACGCGCGCGGATCAGCGAGGGGCGGAAGCGGAAGGGGCGGCGGAGGAGAACGCGCCGACAGGGAAGGCGGAAGAGGGGGTGGCGGGCGTGCGGGAAGTGAGGTTTAGTGCGGAAGACAAGGGCAAGCGGGTAGTTAGCGAGGGCGCTGCGGGTGGCAGGTCTAGGGGGTCGAAGCGGAGGGGGAAAGCGGCTCGGCGTCGCGCGGACGACGGCGGGCTTCGCGGTGTGAGTCGGCCGTTCCTTCGGGCGCTCGGACGGGGGCAACTGCTGCTGATGACGGCGGGCGAGACAGCTGAGAGCATGGTGGAGGGCGCAGGAGAAGGAAAAGGTGGGGATGAGGCGGAAGCCGCGAGAGCGGGGAAGGGAACGGCGAAGGAGGGTATTGGCAAGGCGAGGAGGAGCGAGACGAGCGTGATTTGCAACCATACTCATCATACTCCGCTTAGTCACCTGGCGCACGGTTCCCATGACGCGCAGCAGGGTATGGCGGGGAAGGCTGGGAAGGCAGGGAAGCGGAGGAAGCGCGGGCGCTGCCACGGCGCGCATGACACCACAGCGTGTTTCACGGGCGGGGAGCTGCACGGGCTGTGCTTCTCCCGCGTGCCCCCCGCGGAGTCCGCGTCCCTGCGCTGCCCCATGTGCCGCTGCCCCGTGCTGGGGTGGTTCGTGCATAAGGACGTGCGCGTGCTGCTCAACGCCGTTCCGCGCGCCTGCGCGCACGAGAACTGCGCGTTCGCGGGCGCGTACCCCGCCCTCCGCGCGCACGCGCGCTCCGCGCACGCGCAGGCGCGCCCGCCCGCGGAGGCGGACCCCGCGCGCGTGCGCCAGTGGCGGAGGCTGCAGAGCCAGCAGGACGTCGGGGACGTGGTGAGCAGCATCCGCGCCGCCATGCCAGGAGCTACTATAATAGGCGACTATGTGATAGGCGGAGATAGTGACGATGAGGACGATTTGCTGGGCGGGTTTGGCGGGCTGGGGGGTCTTGACGGGGCGCGCTTTGGCGCGGGGGGGTTGTATGGCGGAGGCAGGTTCTGGGGAGGCGCGGGCGGCAGGGGGGGCGCGGGAAGGCAGGGGTTCAGGGGGATGGGGGGAACGTTGGCGGGGTTTAATGCGGGGGGATTGGGGGATCCGTTTGGGGTGGGGGGGCTGGGGGGGATGGAGGGGGGAGGGGCGATGGGGGCGGCGGGGAGGAGGGCTGCGGCGCGGCTGTTTGGGTTTGGGCGGGCGAGGGAGGGTTTAGGTGCGGGTGGGTTGGGGGGTGGGCGAACGGGGGAGAGGGGCGGGTTTGGGCGGTTGCGGTTTAGCAGTGGCGGGGCATGGGGGGGAGGAGAGGGGGAGGAGGAGGGGCGGAATGCTGTGGCGGAGGCTAGGGCGAGGGAGAGGAGGCGGAGGGCGCGGTTAGCAGGGAGGCGAGGGTGGGGAGGGGACGCAGGATGGGAGATAGACGGTGGCGGATGGGGAGAGGAAGCCGAGGAGGGTGAGGAGGAAGGGGAAGAGGGTGTGGAGAGGAGGGGGATTCGAGCAGCAGCAGCAGCAAGAGCAGCTGCGAGAGCAAGAGCTGCAGCGAGGGCTGAAGCAGAGGAGGGGGAGGAGGAGGATGAAGCAGAGGAGGAACGAGACGAGGAAGAGGCGGCGGCTGAGGAGGAGGAAGGGGAAGAGGAGGAGGACGAGGATATGGATTTTCCGGGGGACAATGGGAGTCTGTGGACAGCCATGCTGCTGCTCTCTGCAGGCAGTGGCTCCTCTGTCTGGAACCCTCCTCTCTTCTCCTCCGCGCCCATCTTTGCCCGCAGGCGCCCTGCCCCTGCCGCTGCTGCCGCCGCTGCTGCTGCTGCTGCTGCTCCTCCTCCTGCTCCTCCCGCCCTGCCCGCCCACACCCGGCGCAGCCTCCTCAGCACGCTCCCTGCCCCGCGCAGGGGAGGCAGAGAGAGGGAGGCGGAGGGAGCGGAGGGAGGGGAGGCGAGGCGTGGAAGGGGAGAGGCGGCGGGTGAGGAGGATGCAAGTGGAGAAGCTGCTGAGGGTGGGAGGAGGGAGAGGGAGAGAGGGGACGAGGGACGAGGTGAGGAAGGGCGTGGGGGTGAAGGGAGGACGCAGGCCCATACGGCGGAAATCAGGCAGATTATGGATGAGCTGGACGCACGGCTCATGCGGGGCAGTGCGTTTGTACCTGCAGCAGCAAGTGCTGGTGGTGCTGGTGGCGCTGGTGCTGGTGGTGTCAGTGCTGGTGGTGTCAGTGCTGGTGGTGCTGGTGCACGTGCTCTGGGTGGTGGTGGATCGCGAGTGCCCTTCCGCCGAGGCCTCACTGCCTCCACACGATCAGCACCGTGCTGCTGCTGCTGCTGCTGCTGGCGGTGGCAGTGGCAGTGTTGGCACTACTGCTGCTGTTGGCGGCAATGACGCAGTTGCTGGCTCGGGTGCTGGTTCGGATACTGCACAAGGTGCAGGTCTGGACGCGGGCATGCCTCCAGTGCTGCCTTGGAGCTACGTGGGGGGCCGGATGGGAGGGCCAAGCTGGTTGGCAGCACGCAACAGCAGCAGCACCGGTGCTGGCGGCGGCAGCGGTGGCAGCAATAGGCGTGGTAGGTGGGGGGACTTACAGCCTGTTGAGAGGACAGCTGGCACGGGTGCTTCCTCTGCCATGGCTGCCTTTGCTGCTATTGACGCCGCTGGCAGTGCTGCTGGTGGCGCACCTGCTGCTTCTGCTGCTGCTACTGAAGGTGCTGATGCTGCTGATGCTGGTGGCTTGGTGGGGCGTGCCCTGAACTTGGCTTTGGATCGAGCAAGGCGAGAGAGGGAGAGGGCGGTGGAGGCTATGATACAGGCTGACCGGGCCCGGTGGGGAGAGGCAGCGGGAGGTACAGCAGGAGGAGCAGCAGGACTAGTGGGAGCAGGGTCAGGAGCAAGTGGGGGAGGAGTGGGAGTAGGTGGAGGAGGGAGAGGAAGGTTGGGGAGGCCTCAGCAGTTCCGGAGCATGCTGCATGGTGGGGATCGTAGTGAGGCCGAAGGTGGGACGGCAGCACGGCGCGACGATGAGGTGGAGGTGGTGGAGGAAGAGGAGGAGGTTGAGGATAGTGATGTGGAAGAAGTTGACCGTGATGGTCGTAGTACCAACGCCAGTGGTGCTGCTTCGGGCGTTGCTCTCCCTGCTGCTAATGCTGCATCTCCTACCCTTGCTCCTTCCGCTGCAGCTGGCGCTGCCACTGTTGCTGCTGCTGAAGCTGGTGGTGGTGGTGCTCTCAGTGTTTCCTGGACGTCGCGTGTGCTCCGGCTTGCACCACGTGCTGCTGCAGCAGGTGCAGCTGCAGCTGCTGAACCAGGCGCAGCCGCAGTCACTGCATCTCCTCAGTCTCTCCCTGCACTGCCGTCACGTGCGCCCACGCGTGCAGTCAGGGCATCAGGTTTGTCCTCAGCTCGTGCCATCACGCCCAACCCCCCCATTCTTGCCACTGCTAGCAGGCTCAGGGTGCAAGGGGTCCCACCCAGGACTGTGAGCACCAGGGCCTCTGCTGCTGCTGCGGCGGTGGCAGCGGCAGCGGCTGCGCCTGCGGGCAACACCAGCACTGGTCATGCCGGCAGTAGCAGTGGGTAAGGCGTCGTAGCTGCTGATGCTGCTGCTGCTGCTGCTGCTGCTGCTGCTGCTGCTGCTGCTGCTGCTGCTGCTGCTGCTGCTGCTGCTGCTGCTGCTGCTGCTGCTGCTGCTGCTGCTGCTGCTGCTGCTGCTGCTGCTGCTGCTGCTGCTGCTGCTGCTGCTGCTGCTGCTGCTGCTGCTGCTGCTGCTGCTGCTGCTGCTGCTGCTGCTGCTGCTGCTGCTGCTGCTGCTGCTGCTGCTGCTGCTGCTGCTGCTGCTGCTGCTGCTGCTGCTGCTGCTGCTGCTGCTGCTGCTGCTGCTGCTGCTGCTGCTGTGGCTGCAGATGTTGGTTGCAGCGGCAAGGTATTGCATGCCAATACAATTGTGCCGTGGATTGAGAGCCTCATGAGAGTATCTTGTCGTCGCACATTCGCTTTATCTTTGTAGGAGGAGCACATGCATTACCAGCTGTGCTGCGTTGTTTTGTACCCTGTGATGCCTGACTCCAGTTGTGATTGTTGCGATCTTAGGCTGCAGTTATGCATTTCAATCTCCGTAGCACACTGTCCCAATCAACCAATAGTGGACTTTCTGAATGTGAAGTACGGTAGTGGTATCTACAATACAATAGCTTATAACGGCTTACAGAAGCGTGGTGTTGGAAGTGCTCCTAGCGCGGACGCGCTGGAACCTTCTTGAATCGTTTGATTTGACGCTTGAAGCGAATTGTTCCCATCCGTCAATTTGAGGTGGATGTGTGTTTCTGGCGGCCCGTCGCTTTGGGATGATTTGGGCGCGTGCGTGCAGTGCCATCGGAATCATCAGTTGTCGTGTCCGACGCTGGCGTGGGTTCGCTTCCCTGCCATTGGAATTACCAGGGCAAGCCAGATTTGTTTTGGGGTTCGGGAAGCGCGGTTCAACACGTTTGTTCACGGTCCAATGCGGTTGTCTTTTTCACCGTTTTTGACCGCTACAAAGCAGGATGAACCGTACAAAGACAGAGTCAGATGAGAGTTGCGGCATGAAGTTCCCTAGGACCTGCTGAGTTTATTCGAGCTGGCAAATTCTTTCTGGCTGGCAGGCAGCCTTTTCACACTGGCCACCTCGGTTTCAGTTTCACCAGGAAGCAACACAGAGCGAGGCATATCACGGAACTGCGAAGTGGCAACCGTAGGGACAATCTTTGTTTAAAGGTCGACTGTCAAACCGAAGTCAGTTGTTTTATGACCGCAAAACAGACACACTGAAGGGCTTTCTTTCGAGTTTGCGCGACGCGGCAACAGCCACGAAACGCCTGGCTCCTCGTGACGTGGTTTGGATATGGGGGAGTTCGACGAGTACGATTATCTCGAGAAGACTGTGGAACGCGCAGCAGCAGGCGAGGACGCGTACGCCTCTCCCACTGGCCGCGACATGAACGGCGGTGGTTCTGTGCGACGGTCGTCGGAGTTCGACGACGACCCTTACCAACGACGTCGCACGGGTTCGAAGAGACGGTCCACGAACTATGACGATGGCGACGATGGCTACGGCGACGACGACGGCCCGTATGGCGACGAGGAGAACGGCGACGTCGGCGACGAGGAGGAGGGCGATCGCATCAAGCGCGTGCGACGCTACGAGGAGCCGAGATCGCATAGTCGCGACAGAGACAGAAGCCACAGAAGCCGGGAGCGCGATCGAGAGAGGGATGACGACCGCGACGTAGATCGGTATCGGGACCGCTACTATCGGAGCAGGGACAGTGAGCGAGACCGCGATTACTACTACAGCAGCCGTGGAAGGGATCGTGACTGGAGGCGAGACTATGACAGGGACCGGCGCCGCGATCGTGACCGGGATTACTACGACCGACGGAGGTATATTACCGCCTCTGCTTCGTATCGCATACTTATTCACTGATCTGTGCGGAGGCACTTTTGGAAACAAGAAGCACATGGTTTTCGTGACGCTTGATTCGCTGTCCGAGCTGGGCTCACCGTCAGTGCTGCTGCCTGTAGTTCTTTTGTCGTCGCCGTCCTTTGCCATCAGCTCATTCGCCGTTTCCATTGTTGCCTTCTGCGCCTTCTTTCTTTCTCCTCCCGTGCTCGCAGCTCCCGTGAGCGGCGGGAGAGGCGTGAGAAGGAGGCGGAGGTCGAGCCTGATCTGGAGAGAGACCTTCGCACTGTCTTCGCCTATCAGGTGCTCTGCCCACACACTGCTTGCTTATCAGGTACCCCAAGCCATGCTGTGTTCGTTAGCAACCCAGGTAACTACTCCTCGAGCACTGCAGAGTTGCGCACAGGCGTCTCAAGCGCCGCAGGGTTCTTCCCCAAGTGGAATAGGTCCTGTAACCCGCTTTCTCGTTCATCTCTCCTCGCATCTCTTCGCCAACGATACCTCGTCGCGTTTCTCCGCAGATCAACCTCAAGGCGGACGAGCGCGACGTGTACGAGTTCTTCTCGCAGGCGGGCAAGGTGCGCGACGTGCGCCTCATCATGGACCGCTACTCGCGTCGCTCCAAGGGCGTGGGCTACATCGAGTTCTACGACCCCATGGCCGTGCCCATGGCGCTCGCGCTCTCCGGGCAGCTGCTGCTGGGGACGCCCGTCATGGTGAAGCCGTCTGAGGCGGAGAAGAACCTCGCTGCGGCGCAGAGCGCGGCGAGCGCCGCTGCCGCCGGGGGAGCGGGGTTGCTGGCGACCGGGTCGAAGCGGCTGCATGTGGGGAACCTGCACGTGAACATGAATGAGGGGCAATTGCGACAGGTGAGCGCGTCAAGGGTGGTAAAACTGGGGGTTGTTGTCGATACAGGGTGGGGTCGACGGGGAATAGAACCAACAGTGGTTAGATACAGTGGAAATCACAGAGGAGAACGAAGACTTTCTTTCATATCTGCTCCCTTCTCTTTGCACACACAGTTTTGCATTTAGCCGGTTTTTGTATGTCTTGCCCACCTTCCCCACTTCCTTTCCCCTTTTCTGGACTGCGTGCATCCCCTGTCCGCAGGTGTTTGAGCCGTTTGGAGAGTTGGAGTCGGTTGAGGTGCCCATGGAGCCAGGCTCGGCCCAGTGCAAGGGATTCGGCTTCGTGCAGGTGGGCGGCAGAGTAAGGGGCAAAGTGTCTGGCAAGGATGGACGTGGATTGACTGGGAACGGGATGCGGTGGTGGGAAGCAGGCTGACGTTGCAAATACGAGATTCATAAGGTCCCCGAATTCCGTTATCGTCAAATGCGTAATCTCGTGTTACCCCTGTCAACTCAACTCGCATCGTTCTGTTATGTGTGTGTGTGTGTGTGTGTGTGCGCTCTGTGCAGTACGCACGCCTGGAGGATGCGCGCATGGCGCACCAGAACCTGGAAGGGCTTGAGCTCGCAGGCCTCGCAATCAAGGTGCGCCTGGTTCCCCCTCACGTGAACGTGGTGTGCTATTATGGTAGCTGTGCTGGTAGTGGAGGGTGTGGGTTCAACCCCTCGTCTCAACTTTTGTTTTGTTCCATCTCAAGAAAGAGGGTACACGTGGCACGCCCTGAGCGTGGGCGTTACACCCTACGGCCAGAAGTTTATTTTAAGAAGCTTCGTTTCCTCCTTTAACCTATCCCGGCCCTGCGTGCCCCACGTGCGCCGTGCAGATCACGCCTGTACCAGAGGTGATGGAACCAGTGGCGCCAGGGGAGCTCATCGACGAACGAGGCGGTCTGGTGAGTGTGGCTTGTGGCATTGGTGCAGGAAGAATGGTGACATTTTTGCCTTGCACTCAGTCAGTTTTCTCGGTCTTCATTAGTATATGATCCTCCTCGTACTCAACTGTTCGTATCTCCCAGTTGCCCATGCAGTTGTTTTATTGTGCTGTCTCAATCTCACACGATTCCTTGCCCTTGTCTTGATATGCTCTCCTGCCTTCACAGGCACTTGATGCACAGACCAGAGCAGCTCTCATGCTCAAGCTAGACCGCACAGGGACCAGGTAATCTCCCTACTCCGTTCTCTCAATTCCATTTCACACTTTCAAAGCACTCAAATGAACCTCGTGTTTTAATGAAGCACCTCACGGGCTCTCTTGTTTCATGATCTCTCTTCTTTCTCCTTGGATTCTAACCTGCCAGTTTGTGCTTCTTTTAACCTTTCGTGCAGTGCTGCTGCCGCTGCAGCAGTGGTGCCTGGAGCAGGCGTTCTTGCTGCCAACCCTCTCGCAGCAATGGCTCTGCGCCCTGGCATGCTGCCGACAGTGCCAGTCGCTGCTGCTGCAGCAGCACCAGCACCTGCAGTGGAGATTGGAACGCCCAGCGAGTTTATCCTGTTGACTAACATGTTTGACTCTTCAGAGAAGGTGCGTCATGGGCTGGGTGCGCCATGGGCTGGGTGCGCCATTTGCTGGGTACTAGCATGCTGTGTTTGTTGTGTTCGGTTGCTCCTTGTTTTCGTCCGGGCTTTTGCCCTACCTACAAGCCCCGCTTGTTTTTGCAAGCTATCACGAGAAGCACAGGATGGAACACTGTGCACCGTGCTTTTCAAAGTTACGTATTATCACTCTTTGGTCTGCCGCCTCTCACCTGCCCCCTCCCTTATCCAATTCCATCTCGCCATCCTCCCGTGCAGGTGGACGATGAGTTTGAGCAGGACGTGCAGGATGACGTCTTCGAAGAGTGCTCCAAGTTTGGCGCGGTCAAGAAAGTCAGAGTCGACAGGTGAGGAGGCCTACCTCATGGCACTACCTACCCCTGCCGTGACGTATGGCCGCAGGCCCTGTGTGTGCTGGTGTGTGTCAAGAGGAGAGAAAGAGAGCTCGTGTGGTTCCTGGTTGGTATTCACAAAGTTGTGCTCCTCCCAAGGGTATGCCAACACAGCACCAATGCTGCTCGTAGTGCAGTTGCTGGTTCAAGCACTTCTCGATGCTTTCACCCCTTGTTCTGTAATCTTTATGCGACTTTTCCTCTCTGCTGCATCAGATCCAAGCTGGACATACACCTATCCTTCTCATTTATTGATGAACCGGTTGATTTCCTGAGGCTGCTGCAGATGGCTGGTTCTTGTAGAATTATAAGAGGCCTTATTGCACAGCTTGTTGCGAAGGCTCTTTTAAGGTGTATTTCGGGTGCGTGCCACACAGCAGCGTCTTTACTCCTGCTCCCTTTTTCTTAGGCGGTTCAAGTGGCTTATGCTTTGCTATGTGTGCCACCTGTGATGCATGCAGAGGCGCCCTCATAACAAGAGCGCACAGCTGGTACTACTCTGGTATTACTAAATAAGAGATTGAGGGGTGCTTCTGCCCCTTCTTTGAGTTAGAGGGCACCAACATCCTCCTCTTGGCCGCTTTGGCTGGTTAAAACCCTCTGTTATCTTGCGCGTGCTCTATGGCGTTCTCCCTCTGGTTCCCTTCCATCATGTAATCCCTCTTCCCGGCATTTATGCTGCTGTGCTATTACGTGAATTCCTACAGGGCCAGTGAGGGTCATGTGTACGTGCAGTTTGAGACAGTGGCAGCAGCATCGGCAGCGCGCACGGCACTGCACAACCGTTATTTTGGTGGCAAACCCATCTGTGCCACTTTCGTGGTGAGTGCATCGATATAACTCTCGCCGTTTGAATTGTCCAGTTTCTTGGCTTGCCCTGCTTGGCTGCAATTTTTTTCGGCTTATATGGCCTGGCCTTCCCTTTCTTTTCCCGTGCAATGTATGTTGCTGGTAAATGTGGTGTGGGAGGGGGTAAATTGTTTGATGGGGTGATGATTTGTGCTGGCAGGAAGCTTCGAAAACAAAGACTGCTGTCAACGGCCAAGTAATCCGTTCAGCTTATTCACCAGTGATTCAGATTTAGCTTACCAGAGTTTACAAATGAACGGTGTCAACTTGTCATTCCAGAGGTGTTTTCGATTCATTCAAAACTGATTAGCGTGTATGTGCCTTCATTTTACTTTGCTTACAGTTTGTCATCTTCCATGATTCATCTGTCAGTTAGCCTAGTTGGCTAATCATGCCGGTAAGCATTTGCTATTTCATGCAGCCCCCCTTTATTACGATTGTTTACCTTGAGCCATGGTTTATGCACAGCCACAATGTGGTGTTTACATCAAATAGAGGTTTTGACCTGCATTTTTTCATAGCAGATTTCTTAGGCGTTTTGTTACATGTTTCTATAACAAGACGACTAGTCTGGGGGGAGCTTCTTCCAAGTCAACGCACGCGACAGGTATCGACGCTGGCATGTCAAGTTGTGCACACAGGCAGGAAAGGGTGAGCTTCAGAAATCTGTACAGCTGATGCCTGTTTGAGCCCCTCCCGGTTGCCTTATGAAGGGGGCGTATAAGCTGTCACTAGCATTTCGCATAGTTTTCGTCAATTCGCAGCTAGCTAAAAAGGATTCGCATGTGCTTATAAACAAGATCTGTTACCTAGTTTGACTTCAGTCTCTTCTGCTTGACTTCGGTCTGTACCTAGTTTGACTTCGGTCTGTTCGTTACTATTGGTTGATAACCACGCGACGCGCTTGTAATGTAGGTGCATGAGGCTGGGGAAACAACCTCGGGTGCAGCGTATCCATCAGGCGCAAGGCAAATTCGCGTTCATGTACCAAGACCCATTAAGCCGCAAACTGACGGGTAATCTTGGGACAATCTTGCCGCGTTGAGCAGGCAATCGATCTTGCTTGTCACCGTACATCCTGTTCTCGATTATTTCACAGGGGTTAATTGCACACCCTGGGGTATTTACCCTATGTCTATCATTTTCGTAGGGTAGTTTGCAACAGAAGTTGAAAACCACGGAGGAGGATCCGACGTACTCGCGAACTATAGGCCTGAACACAACCATTAAGTGCGAGTTTCTTTCTAGGATTCCGTCAATTTCGTTGTTTACTAATAGCTCCTCAATTTCTGGGTGTCCGTCGCATCCAGTCAAAGATCTAGAAGGGTACCCAGGAAAAAAAGGAGTAGGGGGTGTGCAATTATCGAGAACAAGGTGTACACATCTGGTGAAAAAGCAGTCTGTACTCAGCGTTCTTGCCAGGTCAGCAGAGGAATGGTGGCCAGAGCCTAGCTCTAGGAATCTACGTGCCATTCTTGGGCCATCCCGAAACCCCGTTTGTTTTCTCCAATCGTATGTGTGACGCATTCGAGACAAATACGCCGCAAAACACGAAGTGGCGTGAACCGCAGTGTTGGTGTCGAAAAAGTCGCAAATCCCTTGCCTGCAAAGACATTCTCGACACCACTGTGTGGCACACGACGACTACATCCGTTTCCAGTAGAAGCAAGCAATGACTTTCGTTACCCCAGCCGCTAAAATTCCTGGTTGACCTGACAGACCACAGTGTGTGTGCTCCTGCACGCGGACGAACAGACTCACGGACTCACTTCCGTCTAGCCTCCCGCGCTACTAGCGCCCAAGTGTACGCACTGCGCGCCGAGCAGCGTTATCCGAGCATCCGAGCCGCGCCCTAGGGCCGCCGACCATGCCGCGCCAGCGGATGGTTCCGCTTAGCCATCTCCGCCTGCTCTCCGCCGTCGTCGCCGCGCTGGTTCTGTCACCCGCATGTGTGCGCTCCCCGCCACTCGCGCGCGCTCAGCTCTGGGCCAAGTCGCAGCGTGAGTGACTCTTGAGCCGCCTCTATTGTCGGAGCCTGGTTTTGTCATTAGCATGCTTGCCCTCTATAACACCTCGCTACCCACTGGGTCAAAACGAGGGTGTTATTTGGCGCAGCGGATTGCCCACTAGCCCACAGGCGTTACACTCGTCCCCCCCTGGTGTCAACGTCCTCGTTGACGAACTTCAGGGAGTCGGCCCCCGCAGGGACCTATTTGCTGTGCCCCAAGCAGCGACTTCGCTGGTGGACCAGGCCAGCGGAGGGTCGTTCGCTGGGTTCAATCCGGTTACCACATTCAAGTTCTCGCCACAGGCGGAAAATGTGGGTCAGCCAGGATTTGAACCCTAGGCTCTGATTCCAGTATAACACCTCGCTACCCACTGGGCCAAAACGAGTGTGTGGCGCAGCGGATTGCCCTTAATACTAGCCCACAAGCGTTACACCCTCCCTCCCGACCACAAAGCACGCCTGCAAACCTGGACCAACTTGCAGCGTGAGTGCGGGTGCTGTTTCACTCAATAATCACCTCTGATCTAGCACCCGAGTGTGTGCGCTCCTCGCCGCCACCTCTAGTAGCGCACGTAATTCTGGGTCAAGTCGCAAGGCGTTATACTGGTACCAGACTGTGACCGGCAGTTAACGGTCTGTTGAACGAAATCTACCGTTCTTGCTGTCCCTCCAAACTTCAAATTCCACCATTCATTCCCGTTCTCCCCTTTTTCCTCCCGCCCCCTCCTCCACCCCCGCCCCGCGTCCCCTTCCCCCGCATCCCCCTCCCCCTGCTCTCCCCGGCAGTGACGTTCTTAACGGAGTGCCAGGCGGCATGGAAGCGCAGTCTGAGCGGATGGGATTCGACCTCCAACTGCAGCGACGCCGTGTTCGTCACATGCGACCAGGACGGCATGCTCACCACCATGTGCGCTCATGGCTCGGTGTGGCATGGCATGGCATGCATAGAATGCACACCAGCATTTGAGCACGTGGCATGACATGGCATGCACAACTGCATGCTAGCGACGGCATGGCATGGCATGCACAACTGCATGCTAGCGACGGCATGGCATGGCATGCTCACCATCAGCATGTGGGAAACATCATGGGAACGCATGGTAGTATCCAACCTTCAGCATTCCTTCTCGCCTGCGCCCTGTCATTCGCCTCTCCTAAACCCTTAACCTTCGCCTTCTTCTATCCCCTACCTCCCCTCTTGATCCCTCCTTCCTCCTCTCTCGATCCCCGCTCCGCACATCCACACTCGCACGGCCGCCAGAGATCGCAGATATTCCAATCGCTCACAGGGTGCACTTGTTTCGATACATGCATCGCCTCCCCCTCTCGTCGCGCTCCATCCCTCCCTTCCACACCCCCGTCTCTGCAGGTTCCTCGCAGACCAGTTGCTCACAGGGTTCCTGCCATCATCCGTGGGAGCTGCCACACGCCTTAATCCCGTGAATGCGCTTGTCGCTCCATGCCGGCTATATTTGAGTCGCTTCTGAAAATTCTTAAGAGATCATTCATAGGTTCTGTGCTGTGCTGCCATGGTCACTGCATTCATGTGCATGGCAACATCTGCATGAGGTGTGTATGAATACGTGTTTGTGCGTGTGCATGTGGATGCCGGAGATTGTATGCATCCCAACAGGGAACTCACGTCCAACCTTCTGCGTGGTTCCGTTCCAAACACCATTAGCAACCTTGTCTCACTGGACCGCTTGTGAGCCACCCCACTGGAACACAACACACCAGTCTCTATTGCCTACCCTTCAAGGTATGCAAGCACCATTCCACAGGCCAGCATAGGTTCAAGAATCTACTCACCCCACCCATGCTCTCTCCCTTGTGCTCTCAGTGATATCTCGGACAACAAATTCTCAGGAGGTTTGCCTACCTCCATTGGAAAGCTCTCCCTGCTCACTCTCCTGTACACCCCTGCTTCACCGGCTTGCTTGGCTTCATTGAATGCAATGTGCTTGACTGCATTTGATTGTGCTTGACCATTTCCAGCTTTCTAGGTGGCCCCTATTGTGTGCATGTGCTCGGTCCAGCTCCAGTCATCTGCCCCTCTCCATAATTCTGCCAGCCTTCTCACTCTTGCTACAAGTCCATCCTCCCATCCACACCCCCCTTATGCCATCTCCATCTCTCTTGCTGCCACACTACTAGCCACCACCCCTCTCACACTCCCACCACCCTTATGTCTCCACCCCCGCACTCCCACCTCTCTGCCCATCTCCTCGCGCTTGGCCCCCGCCCGGCCCCCTCTCTCCCCTCCCCACCCCACCACCAACCACCACCACCGCCACCACATTGGCAGCTGTCAGTCGCATGCATGCATGGGTTCAAGGAGGGCAGGATGCATGCATGGATGCACACTAGCAGTCTCCCTCTCGCCCTGTCCCTCTTGCCCTGTCCCTCTCACCCTGCCCCTCTCGCCCAGTCGCTTCTTCCATAAACCACATCTCCTTCTTCCCTGCGCTTGTTCCACACTTCTCTCTCGTTGCGCCTCCTCGTGTGTGTCCACCCACGAGCAGCCACGTGAACTCACATGGACCCACACAGCACACACACAGCACACGCACAGCACACGCACAGCACACGCACAGCACACGCACAGCACAGCATGAATGGTATGCACATCCACCCCCAGCTGTTACACCCATCTCACTGCATAAGACTCGAATCTCGCAACACACAACGCATCACATCTCACACAGAACGGACGCAGGAAACTCAGCACTCAGCCCCAATCTTAACTCAGTGTCCCACCATTCCCTTGTTTTGCCCCACTCATCACCCCACCCATGGCCCCACCAGGAATGCGCGGGAGAACGCCCTCCAAGGCAGCATCCCTGCCACTCTCGGTAGCCTTGACCATATCACCACCATGTAAGCTAGCAGCGGTGGAAGGTGCATCAGTTTTGATGCATTTCAGGTGATACAAGCAGCGTCGCTAGCTAGCAGCGTCGAAGGTGACTGTTGATCAACTTGAAGTCGCCTCGGTCTAGGTCGCCACAAAAAACAATCTCCGTCGTGTATGCCAGGAGCGCCAGAAAAGCCAATATTTATGCAGTTGTTGCCCATTATTTCTTCCCTCTTCTCGTCACTCCGATCTTTCCTCCCTCTCCTGCTTGCATTCCTTTCCCAATTTTGTACTTCTCGGGATTATTTCCTCAGTCAAACGTGCAGAGCAAGTCTATCCTGACTTGCCTTAACAGCTTACACCTCTCTTCACTCCATATTCTTCTCCGCGCCTCCATCTCTCCTCCCCTCTCACCTCTCAAATCCTACACTCTTTCCGCACTACTCGCTCCCCGCCACGAGCATCAGTCAGCTGGGAGGCAACAACCTCACCGGCTCCATCCCTGCTTCCTTCTCCAACCTCGTCAACCTGCACTACCTGTGCGTTGCCCCTCCTCCCTCTGCTCCTCCTCCCTCCGCTCCTCCTCCCTCTGCTCCTCCTCCCTCCGCTCCTCCTCCCTCTGCTCCTCTTCCCTCTGCTCCTCCTCCCTCTGCTCCTCTTCCCTCTGCTCCTCCTCCCTTTGCCCCTCTTCCCTCCGCTCCCCCCTCTACTCCTCCTCCCTCTGCTCCTCGTCCCTCTGCTCCTCCCCTCTCTACCCCTCCCCTGTCTGCTTCTCCCATCCCTTTGCTCCGCCCTACTGTGCTCCTCCCCTGTCTGCCTCTCCCCCATCCTCTTTTGCTTCTCGTCTCTTCTCATCTCTTGCCATCACTCTCTATACAGCAACAGGGTAATGAGACTCTTTGCGTTGCCTCTTGTCTATTTCCCTAACACTCCCTCGCCCCTTTATACTTTCCCATCCTTCCAACCCCTCCCCGCCCTTCCCCACCTTCTCTTCCCCTCGCCCCAACACCTAATCGCCTGACTGCGGTCTCACTCACTCACTCGCTCATCACATGCAGTTACATCTGGAATAATCAGCTGAATGGGTCTCTGGATGTTGTCTCCAGATGTACTGTCCTGCAGGAGATGTGAGTCATGCTACCACCCATGCTGCCACTCATGTATCCCGCTGTACCTTTCTGTGTCTCGCTGTGTCATGCTCTGTCTGTCGGTCTGCCTCTTATTGAAAGAGCAGAAGCTACAAGAGCGAGCATCAGGTGTTGGTCCCACATCCCTCTTCGCGCTCCACTTCTCTCCCTCAATGCCTGTGCGTGCACCCCATTCCTCCACAGAGCCATCCAGTACAACCAGTTCACGGGGTCCATTCCCTCTGACATTGGACTGCTGCAGTCACTCAGCCACTTGTCAGTCGGGCTGTGCATATGCTCATACTTGCCATGCACATACCTGCCATGCACATACCTGCCATGCACATGTCAATTGTGTGTGCCATAGCCATGCGTGTGCTCAAGGCTCTGTCACCCACCATCATTTACACCCCTGGTGGGGTTGCATGCATACACCCCTCGCCACCATTAGCCCTTCAACACCTTTTGAGCGCATGCCATGCTGCCACTCTCTCCCTCATTGCCCCTGACATGCCCGTTTGCCACTTGTTCTTGCACAACTGGCTTGGCTCTTTGCATGGCATGGGGTATGGGGCATGGAGCATGGGGATTGAGGCATGGGGTGTGGGGTTTGGGCCATAGGGGGCACGGGGCATGGGGCGTGGGCAATGTGTCATGCGGTGCAATGGCAGCGACATATCAAGCAACAAGTTGACGGGAGCCATTCCAACGACCATAGGCAACCTCGTCAACCTCACCACCTTGTCAGAGCTGCCACACCCCACCCCTTCGCCCAGCTCTTAAGATTCTCCCCCTATGCATGCTCTCCCCACTATGCATGCACTCTCCTCTTTGCATGCACCTGTTGAACTTACACCTAATGCGTATATGCTTGCCCCTTCTATCCCCTCCTTGTCCACACTGCCATTTTTCCTGCATGCTTGCTTGTCTGCTTGCCTTTTACACTCTCTGCGCCATTGCTCTTGCTCTCCTTCCCATCTCACCCGACTCTTCTTCCATCCCTTCTCATCGTCGTCGTCGTCGTCGTCGTCGTCGTCGTCGTCGTCGTCGTCGTCGTCGTCGTCGTCGTCGTCGTCGTCGTCGTCGTCGTCGTCGTCGTCGTCGTCGTCATCGTCATCGTCATCATCATCATCATCATCGTCGTCGTCGTCGTCATCGTCATCGTCATCGTCGTCCTTGTCGTCATCTCCTGCTTTGCCTGTAACACCGCCCACTCATCATCTCCTCCACTGCCCCAATGATGCTGGCAATGCTGCGGCTGCTGGTGCCACTTGCTCGCCCGCTCTGTGTCTACCTGGCATGCGGCACGGGCCATGGCAGCAATGTGTCACACAACAAGTTCACCGGCTACCTACCTGCCTCCATGATCAGCCTTACCACACTCGACTACCTGTACGCACCAAGCACCACTCACCACGCAACATGCACAGTGCACCATGCACAATGCGCTTTACTTATTCACTCTCAACTAAGGCGTATCAAAAGGTCACACGTAAAACCCACACATACAATTCCCCCACCTCAAAACCTCAACCCACACATATTAAAGTTCTCTTCCCTTCCCCTCTTGCGTATGCCAGTTTTTCATGATTCTGGGCCGTATTAGTTTGTCGCCAATTCCTCTTGACACCTCTCCTTTACCCTCTTCCGTCTCACCTTTTTAGAGTTCCTAACCATGATTTTGATTGACATCTTTCCTTTCCCCTCTTCCTTTCACCCCTTCGCTCTCTCCCCTTCCTCTCCTTTTCCCCCTCCCTCCTCAGTGACTACACACAAGACCCCCCAGGGATGGTGACATGCCCGCCGAGTAACTGGAGGCAGTGTGCAGCATTGACGAGCAACAACATCGCAGTGAAATACTGCTTCGAGTGCGCTGACTTCTGCGTCAACTGCAGCTTGCTAAGTGAGTGTGCCGCGTGCACTAGTTTGTGTGCAATTTTGGGTCAAATAAGTGAGTGAGCCATGCGGACTCGCTAAAACAGGGTTATGCACAAATGTTCCATCTCCCATCTCCCACTTTCCATCTCCTGTCTGCGCACATGTCTCTCGCCCCTTCTCTTTGCACCAGCGCTCAGCTTCTCAGCTCCCCTTTCCACCGTGTGATGGAAATTCAAGTGATGGGAGGCTTTTTAAGGCGCCTCAAAGAAGCTTCTTGCCACCGTATTCCTCCTCCCCTTTCCCTCCCTGCCAACAACACATGCATCTCTCCTGCCCACATCCTCCATCTCACACTCACCGCATGTTCCTCCTTTAAAACCCACACAACTTCCTCCCTTTTCCCCCCTTTTGCTTCCCCACCACCTTCTATCTTCCCCCCTCTTCCCCCCCAACACCTTCCTCCTCCTGGCTACGTGGTTGATTTGTTACCATCTCCATCACCATCGCCAGCAGTCATTCGCCCTCCGACGGTCTCCCCATCACCCGCTCCCAGCAGTTCAGCAGCACCCCTTCCTCCCTCCCCTTCCTCCTCGGGGCTATCAGTGGGGGCCATTGCGGGAATTGCCGTGGCGGGTGTTTCCGTGCTCGCTGCTGCTGCTGCTGCTGCTGCCTCTGCTCTTCTTCCACAGGCGGAAGGCACGAAAACCGTTCTCTCAGATTGACGATGATGCTGCGGCTACTGCTGCAGCTGCTGCATCCGCAGCGCCGGTTGCTGGTGCCGCCGCCTCAAAAGGTACATAGGACTGGTCAGTGGCAGGACAAGTGTCGACGCGCCTCAAAAGCCTTGAGGCGCCTCAAAAGCTGCTGAATCTGCTGCAGCGGCTGCAGGTGTTGGCTTAGGTACGTAGGGCAGGTCACTGGTAAAAAGTGTTGTCGTTTGAGGGAACTTTTGAGTCGACTGAAGAGTCATCCAGCTGCTGCAGACGCTGGATGGTGCCTCTTCAAGCAGATAGGTGTGGTACGACAAATATCGTCGTTCAGGACAGCTTAGAGTCTTGTTTTGACCTGAAAGCGCATAGGCTGGGTGTGTGCCGAGTCGACTCAAAAGTCTTGCGGCAGCTTATACTGGTGGTCAAGTGTTTCACGAAGATAGGGCTGGTCACCGGTGGGACAATTGCCGTCGTTTGAGTCTGCTCAACAGGCAGTCTCGAAAAGTTATCTTCCTAGAAAGGGTGCGTGCATTGGCTCAAAAATATAAGAGGCTGTTTTTGAGTCGTCCCAACAGGCAGTTAAATGGTTTGAAAAGGTGGCGTGTGTCTGCTTTTGAGATGTCTCGATGACGGCCTCAGAATTTCTCCGCCCACTCACCTCTCCCCCACCCCTCTCCTTTACCATCTCCTCTCTCCCGCACCCCTCTCCCTTATCCTCTCAATTACCCTCTTCCTTACCCTCTCCCTTACCTCTCTCCGCCACCTCTCTCTCCTTCAGGCAGCGCGGTTGGGTCCAAGAATCCGTTGGGGCAAGCAGTAGCAGGGGCGGCGGGGGCGGTGGGGCGCCCAGCGGTGTGCCGGCAGTACCGGCTGGACGTGCTGGCAGCGGCAACGGGCATGTGGGCGGAGGCGAATAAGATCGGCAGCGGGGGTTTCGGGGATGTGTATCGTGCTGAGGACCCCGCCCACCCCTCCACGCTCTGGGCTGTCAAGCGCGCCAAAGTGCTCACCAATGACTTCCGCCGGGAGGTGGGAATAGTGGGATGTGTTTGTGTATGTGTAGCGGCTTTTTCTTGATCGAAAAATGTGTGTTTTTTTAAGTAGTTTCGACAGGGGGTGGGACCTCCCGATGCAGGCTCATGAATTTTGAGAATGGTGCCTCATGAATGAACGGTCCTCGCTTGGGCCCAGCCACCTCTCGAGGACTCCATGAAAAATCTCACTTACGCGCAAAACACCTGTGACGGTCACCATGCACACCTCAAAACGCTTCCCCACACCTCCCTCCTCCTTGCCGTCCGCCCTGCACATCTGCATGCAGGTGAACGAGATGGCCTCAAAGCACCACCCACACCTGGTGCGGCTGTTGGGGTTCTGCATTGATTACAATGAGACAACGGAGCAGACGGAGCAGATCCTCGTCTACGAGTTCATGCCCAACGGCGACCTCGAACGCTGGCTCGGCCCTGGTGTGTTTCATGCTTGCTTGTCTACTTGGTGTGTTGCTAATCAACTATGCCCTCTTCTATGCTGCATTGCTTGTCCTCCTCATTTCTACGCACGAGCACTTTCTTCGTCAGAAGTCTTACACTCAGGTTACCCGATTGATCCTGCGGAAGGGTTTTAGGCTCGAAGTCTGGAGGGTTATGGGTACACTCACCCATTACTTAACAAACCAATTATCCCTGTGGTGTAGTGGCTGGAATCCTGACATAGTATCAAATCGAAAGTTTACGGTTTGAATTTCCATGTGCGCGCATGCTGGCGCCCACGTGTTGTTGCCGTTGTGCCATGTCTTAGGCCATCCCAGTGAAAGAGGGGTGTTGGATGACCCCCGATTGATTATAAGGAAGGTTCATGGGCTCAAAGTCCAAGGGGTTATGGGCGCGCTCATCCGCTACTTAACAAATCCTAATGTTGTAGTGACTGAGATTCTAATATTTTTATTGTATTCTCATGTGGTGAACAGTGTTAACATGGGGCTTATTCATTCGTTTACATAATCCGCCACCATGATTCCATGTCTTTCCCTCCTCTTTCATGTTTGTCACTTTTGATCCTTCCTTCCCTGCCGCAGCTGCCGCCCAGCCGCTCACTCTACTGCAGCGCTTGGATGTGATGATTGGAGTGGCGGAGGGGTTGCAGTATCTGCACAGCTTTGGCATCGTGCATCGCGACATCAAGCCCGCTAACATCCTGCTGGACAGCAACATGCATGTGAGCACACATACTTACCTGGCTATTTGTGCTCAGTGCCATGCCACAAGCAGGTAAACAACGCATCTACATGTGCTTCGCTGATGCCTGCTGCATGTGGCTTTCATGCGTGTATGCACACAAAAGAAACTCAACTGCTTGTACCATTGGATTTTTTTGCTTTCTTGTTGCTTCTCCGTTACCTGATCGTCCCCTCCACGGCAGGCAAAGGTAGCAGACTTTGGGCTGGTGAGAATGGGCGAGGGCACGACAGTGGGTGCCACGCGGGTGATGGGCACACCGGGCTACGACAGTGGGTGCCACGCGGGTGATGGGCACACCGGGCTATGTGGACCCAGCTTACTACAAGTCACAAAAGGCCACGCCTATGGCTGATATCCACAGGTGATGACGATGAGTGCAGGGATGGGTGATGTGAATAGGTATGGGTGACGTGTGTAGGTATGGGTGATGTGCACGGGTCTGTGATATTGGCCTAGTTGATCTTTGAGAGGAACTTATGTGAAGAAAATCGTTGAGTTTTGGTGCCCCTTTTGCACTTCCTGCTGTGCTCTTCCGTCTCCTCATGTGTACCACCCATTTGTCTCCCTCCCATCCATTCCACGCCTCCCATCCCTCCCATCCCACCCATGCATCCCATGCATCCCGTGTCTCCCATGCTTCCCGGGCCTCCCTTGCCCCTCTCAGCTTTGGAGTGGTGATGCTCACAATCCTGACGGCACGCAAGGCTATTTACAACTCGGAAGACAACCAGATCAACCTAAAAAAATGGGTCCGTCCAAACCCACCCCTCACCTCTTTGCTCGTGCTCTTCTTGCACACGCTCATGCTCATGGTGCTCTTTCCATGCTGATGCCATTGTCCAGCTCATCTCTATGGCCATACCCATATCCATGCACACGTTGGAAAAATGCTGCATCTTGCTTGTTGGTCTTTAGCTAAATCGTTATAGCTTGTAGAGAGTTTGGCTTTGGGTTGGGTTGGGTGCACATGCACTTGCTCTCGCTCTCTTCCATCTTTGTGGGCATGCAAGTGCAGACACGCACCTGGACTCTCACGTACTCATCCCCATTTGTCCTTATTGCCCAAAGTGCAATTTTCTTCACCGTCTTCCACTCCTCTCCTCTCCCCTCCCATTCCTTTCCTCTCCCTACTCTTCACCCACCTCCCACCTCCCATCCCTACCCCCACCAGGTGGCACCATTCATAGCAGCCAACGACGGGGTGACCTTCAAGGACCCGGCACTAGAGGCCCCACCGGACATTATCCTACGCATGGCACGCCTGGCTCTCAGCTGCACCACCATGCCCACTGCGCTGCGCCCCAACTTAATCAAAGTACTTGCTGAATTGGAGGCTCTGCGTGAGGAGGTTTGCGGTGCCACCCGTAACCGTATGGCGAGGCGAATAGACCGCGAGATTGACGACGCAAAGGGGCACAGCCTGGAGGAGGAGGTGGCGAATGCGATCAGAATAGGGTCAAAGAGAGGCGATAGAATAGGGAACGCAGGGAGTGAGGGTGACTGAGAGAACGAGTAGGGAGGGGGGGGAGGGAGGGGTGGAGGGAGAGGGGAGCAACCCAGCACTAAACCCACCCTGATACCTGGCAAGAGACAATACGTACTTCGCCGAATATGAAAATTGGGACCTTATTCGTCTTTGCGGTAGTAAGGGTTTAGATAAGAAGACAGTTTGGGTGTTTTCAGTATTGATTTAACATCACAGCTAGAAGCGAGAATGTGAGTTTTGGCGAGAACATTTTTACCCCCCTTGAAATTGCCAGGTGGCAGTGGCACCTCTGTGTCCACTTGTTAGCGAACGTGATTCTTTCGACGTGGCAGCAGCGTAAAAGAGGGAGGGAGGTGATTTCGGCAGATTCTTTCGAAATTACCATGCAGTTTTATGATTCCCGCGATGTTCTCGTTAAAACCGACATGCAAAATAGTGAACCCGACCCAACTTGAAAAAGGTGTTGCGAAGCGAGAATGAAACCAGTCTGACCAAACGAATCGTATAGGCAGAATGCTCTCATGTGATTGGCTCTCGCCAAATTGATGTTTTTGGCTCCCGCCAAAATGAAATTTCTGACTCTGCGCCTGCACGACCGTGTCCTGGCGATGGTTTCCGTCGCCAAGCCCAACTTCAATTTCAAGCTGGGCCTGGGTTCATAACTAGATGTCTTCTGCTCCCATAGTTACTACCTTTACACGTAGCACAGTAACTAGATTAGCTGAGAGCATAGTAACTAGTTTCTCATCTCGCGCAATTCGTCAACTTTCTCATCACCGTCGGCCCCTTTCGCTCTCCTCTCTCCGCGTCACTCATCACCTCAGCTTCGCCCTCCCTTTCCCTGTCGCTACCTGTCAACTGCCTCACGTCGTATCGCGCTCGCCAAAAAATGGCCTCCCGTAGCCCGCCCTCTCACCATTCTCATCTCCATTCCCGTCGCCCTTCCTATATTTCTTCCGATTGCCCACTTCGTTGCCTTCGAGCTCGCCCCGAATCGGCTTCTCGTCCCCCTTCCTTTCTCCCTTCCTCGTGCCCAATTCGTTGCCTTCGCGCTCGCCCCGAATCGCCTCTCGTCGTCCTTGCTATCTCCCTTCCGTGTGCCCAATTCGTCGCCTTCGCGCTCGTCCCGAATCGCCTTCTTGTCGCCCTTCCGTTCTCCCATCCGAATGCCCAATTCGTCGCCGACGCGCTCGTCTTTAGTCGCCCTTCCTCTCTTCTCTCTCACGAGCCACCTCAATTTTCTTCATTCTGTCGCGCTCTCTGTAAATCGCTCTCCCGTCGCCATTATTCTCTTCTCCTCCTGTCAATTACCTCGTCTCCCTCTCATACGCGCCTCAAATTGCGCTCCCGTCGCCCTTTCTCCCTTCGCGTCGGCCACCTCGTTGCCTCTGCACACGCCTCAAATCGCCCTCCCGTCGCCCTTCCTATCTCCCTTCACATCGCCCATCTCGTCGCCCTCCTTGTCCCCGCTCACATCACCCACCTCGTCGCCCTCTCACTCGCCTCCAATCGCCGCGATCGCCTCGCGATCTCCTCTCCCATCCCGTCGCCCTGCCCTTCTCCTTCGCCCTCACCGACGCCATGTCCCATCCCTTCTCGTCGCCCTCACATCTCTTTCCACTTATCGTCACTTCACTTTCTTCCGCCCCTTTCGATCGCGCTCACGTTCTCCCCTACCTTCCCGCCTTCCTAGTGTTCTCCTCTCCCCTTCCGTCACCCTTCCTCTCTCCGCTGCCCTCCCGTCGCCTTCGGTGTCTTCGCTGCCCTTCCGTCGTTATTCATGTACACCCTCCCCTCCCGTCGCCCTTGTTGACCCCGCTCCCTGCATCACGTCGTTCCTCCTCTCTCCCCTGCCGTCCCGTCGCCCCCTTGTCCCCACTCCCTTCTCTTCGTTCTTGCTGTCGCCCAATCAACAATCCCCACGCCATTCATCTCTTCCCATTGCAATCGTTCTCCTTCATATTTTTTATTTCATTCTATTTTTTTCCCTTTTTTTGTTTTCCGCGCGATTTTGCCTGTGTGTGCACTGGGTCTTGCCTGATTTTGCTGTGTGTGCACAGGATTTTGTCTGATTTGGCATGTGTGTGCGCTGGATTTTGCCTGTGAGCGCTGGATTGTGCCTGTGTGTGCGCTGGATTTTGCATTGCTGATTTCAAGGCTAAGTCACGAGCATGACTCCTGTGAATACATTCACTCACATTCAACCTTGCGCCAAATTCGCACGCCAATGTGGGTGGAAGTCGCCACCAATCAGATTTGTATACAAGTTCCAAATATTCGCCGTTCACATCGAGACCCTCCTGTAATGGAAAAATAAAAACGCAGAGCACTTCCGACGTTCCAAACCTTCCAAAAAAACTTGTGTTTTCAAGTGGACCCAACTAGAAGGGGGGGGTCACTATTTTAGCTGCTGGCTTTAACTACTACATTAAGCAAATTTGTAAGAAAGGAGGGTGTTATAAAAAGTCACCCCAAAAGGGGGGTATAGTAGAAACGAGGTCCGCTATAGCACCCACCCCGCACAAGCCACCTGGGGGGGTCTGTCAAATGATATATATGTGTGATATATATTGGTAGGCTGTAGTGGGGTAGATGTTGTAGGAGATAACACTTTAGGGTTGTGTTATTTGTACCAAACTCTCCATAGTGAACTCAACCTTGCCTGATTCTCTCGACATGGCATCTAGAGCAGGTTCCTAGACCTAAGCTTAAGGGCCCACCATGTGCTAAGTTACCTCTCCAACGGCCTACCTGCCTGCCTTGCATACGTATCTGCCTAGCCTGCTGCCCGCGCACGCCCTTTTTTTTTTTTTTTTTTTTTAGCGCGCACAGCTGCTGCCAGCCGCGTCGCGCCCCGTAGGTCGCTGGTGCAGCCCGCCCTGAGCCCGCGCGGCCCGCAGCTGCCCTGCGCACCTGTCAAATGTTGTAGCCTATAGTGAGGTTTGTCTTAGGGGGTACAAAACTTAGGGTTAGCTATATGTACCCCAACCAACATCAATGCATCATCCATTCTTCATTCTGACATGGTATCAGTTAGGTTAGGATCCTGTGGGATCCCGTTCCTCCGTTCTCCGTTCGAGCCTCCCGAGCCTGATCCTAGCTCTCATTCGTCCCGGTTCCGTTGTTACCGCGCGTAGTGCCGCGCCTAGCGCCACTCCTAGCGTCGCGTCCTGCCCGCCCTTTCCCCCTCGTCGCGTCCCTTTCCCCCCGTCGCGTCGCGCCCTTTCCCCCTCGTCGCGTCCCTTTCCCCCCGTCGCGTCGCGCCCTTTCCCCCCGTCACGTCGCCCTGCCCCGTCCCGTCGCCCTGCCCCGTCGCGTCGCCCTGCCCCGTCCCGTCGCCCTGCACCGTCGAGTCGCCCTGCCCCGTCCCGTCGCCCTGCCCCGTCCCGTCGCCCTGCCCCGTCGCGTCGCCCTGCCCCGTCCCGTCGCCCTGCCCCGTCCCGTCGCCCTGCCCCGTCCCGTCGCCCTGCCCCGTCGCGTCGCCCTGCCAGGTCGCGTCGCCCTTCCCCGTCCCGTCGCCCTGCCCCGTCGCATCGCGCCCGCCCTTTCCCCCGTCCCGTCGACCCTACGCCCTGGCCCGTCGCCCTACCCCGTTCTTCCGCTGCGCCTAAGTCCCCTCCCCCCCACCTGAACCCTAATTTGCCTCTTACCTCCTGCTGTTACTCGCCTGCTCGTTCGCGTTAGTTCTCGCTATGGCGACTCCGCGAGTTCTTCGTTTCGACGCTGACGGTAGACCTCTTGACTTTTCCGTCTGGCTTCTTCGCGCTCGCCGTCTGTTAGAGAGTCAAGTCCAGGGGGGCGAGACCCTCTGGTCGCACGCTACTGGTGACCTCCCCGAGCCCCCCGAGCCTGCCGCTTTAGGTCCTGCCCCTGACGATGCTGCTACGGCTCGCTTTGCCCGTCAGCGCGCTGACAGGACGGCTTGGACGTCGCGTGACGCTGCGGCCTGCATCGCACTCAGCAGCCTCCTCCCTGAGTCAGAGGAGGTCCACTTCACTCAGGTTCGCACCGCTGCTGCGTACCTCACTGCGATTAAGGCCCGCTACTCTACTCCCGCTACTGTCTCTCTTGGCCGTCTTTTCCTCCCGTTCCTGTTTCCTGATCTCGCCTCGTTTGAGCGCTCTGCTGACTTGATCGCTCACCTCCGCTCGCTCGACGCTAGTTACCGCGCTGCTTGCACTGAGGCACAGCTTGCACTGCTTCCTCCCCCTATGGCGATTACTATCTATTTCATCGCCACTAGCCTCCCTGACCGCCTTGCCTCCGTTCGCGACGCGCTTCTGCTGAAGCACCCTAGTGAGCTCACAGTCGATGTCCTTGAGTCTACACTCAAGGACGTCGAGAGCAACCTTCGCTCGGTAGCCGCTGCCTCTGGTGCTGTGCCCCCCCCACTCTTCCACGGGTGCACAGTCCCGCAGTTACCCACCTTTACTGCCTCACTTGCCACTGCCGCTACTGACGCGACTGCAGCTGCTGTTACGACTGCGTCGCGGTCCCGCGGTAGGAGTGGCAAGAAAGGCGGTTCTGGTGGTGGTAGTGGAGGTGGAGGCGGAGGTAGTGGAGGTGGCGTTGCGCCTGGCGGCGGTGGAGGTTCAGGGCCTGGAGAGGCGCCTCGTGCAGTGACTGGTGACTCCACTGCGCCTGCTGGTGGTGGCGACGCCCGAGTTCGTCAGTCGCCTCCTGTACTTCCTGCCCCGGTTGGTGGAGCAGCGGCGTGGTACCAGGCTCAGCGTCAGCAGCAGCTTCTGCAGCACCAGCAGCCCCTCTCCTCCCAGCAGCCTCAGCAGCAGCAGCGGCAGCAGCTGGCTCCAGGGTCGGGGCTGCGTCAGACCCAGCGTGGTACTGCTTACACTCCCTGCACCTACCAGGTTCTGACAGGCCCTCGTCGTGGCCACCCTTGTGGCCGGTTTCACCCCCCTGGTCAGTGCTTTGCTCAGCTCACTGACACGGTTCGTTTGGTCTACGGGGTTGGTGCTCCTGCCCCTGACTGGCTGCCTCTTGTTCAGCGCTACGGCTCCGCTCTGTGGGGCATGTCTGCTGAGCAGTTAGTTGATCTGATTGGTACTCCCCATGCTATGTATGCTGTTGTTGACTCTAGTGTTTCTGACTCTGCTTACTCTGGTGTTGTTAGCTTAGGTGCTAGCCTTGCTCAGTTGCCTGTTGCTAGTGTAGGTTCTTGTGTAGACTCTAGTCCAGCGGCTACCTCAGAGGACGGTTCGCTGTCGTTCACGCTGGACTCTGGAGCCTCTCACTGCTTCTTTCGTGACAGCACGACACTTACGCCTCTTCCTGCGCCTGTTTCTGTGGCGCTGGCTGATCCCACTTCGGGACCAGTCACCGCGCGTCACACTACCACCTTGCCGTGTCCGGCTGCTCCTTCTGGGTCTCTCACTGGGTTTCACGTCCCCTCGTTCTCCCGGAACTTGGTGGGCGTGCGACCCCTCGTGAGTCAGCACGTGGGTGTGTGGTTTGAGCCTTCTGGAGAGACTGCGGTGTGTGTTGACGGGGACTCTTACCAGCCCCTCGCCACTTTTGCTGCTGAGCCGGGCTCCGGTCTCTACACTCTTCACACTCGCCCGCGCGCTCAGCAGCAGCAGCAGCAGCAGCAGCCGCAGCCGCAGCCACAGCGGCCGCCGTCGCAGCAGCCACTCCTCCCAGTTCCTGTCCTAGTCTCCTCCCTGCGTCTCACCAGGTGGTTCCGTCCCCTCAGGTTGTCGCGTCTAGTCCAGTCGCCGCGTCTTGCTCCTTCGCGCCCACCCCACCGTTCTGTGGCACCACCGGATGGGACACCCTTCTCTTCCACGTCTGCGTGCTATGTCTAGTCAGCGTCTGGTCTTAGGTCTCCCGCGTGTCTTGCCGTCGCTGCCGCCGTCCCTTGCACCACCGTGCGGTCCTTGCGTCGAGGGTAGGCTGCGCGCCACCCCTCACTCCTCCTCCCTTCGTCCGGCCACCGAGCCTTTTGAGACGCTGCACTTGGACGTCTGGGGCCCCTCTCCTCGCCCTGGCCCTGAGCGTGAGCGTTTCTTTTTGGTGGTCGTTGACGACTACTCCCGCTACACCACAGTGTTCCCCCTGGCGAGGAAGTCTGAGGTGACTTCTACGCTGATCAGGTGGTTGCTTACCACCCAGGACACTCGTGGTCGTCGTGTCAGCTGTCTCCACTCCGACCGCGGGGGCGAGTTTCGCTCCGGCATTCTTGCTGGATTCTGTCGCGAACAGGGCATTCGTCAGTCCTGGACGCTTCCGGAGTCCCCACAGCAGAATGGGGTTGCTGAGCGTCGCATAGGCCTGGTCATGGAGATTGCCCGCACCTCCTTGACTCACGCCCGTGCCCCCCATTTCCTGTGGCCATACGCAGTCAGGTACGCCGCGCACCAGCTGAACCTCTGGCCACGTGTCTCTCGGCCGGAGGCTTCACCGACCAGTCTTTGGACAGGGTCCCCTGGTGTCGCGTCGAGGTTTCGTGTCTGGGGGTGCTTGGCTCTTGTCCGCGACACCTCTGCGGACAAGCTCTCGCCTCGCGCCGTTCCTTGTGTCTTCCTTGGTTTCCCTGAGGACTCCTCTGACTTCACCTTTTACCACCCTCCCTCTCACCGGTTCTTTGACTCCCGTGACGTCCGTTTCGAGGAGTCCACCCCCTACTACGTCAGGTACCCCAGTCGAGGTCTCCCGGTTCCTCCTCCCCCCCTCTTCCTGACAGCCGCTCCCCCGCCTGCTCCCCCGGTACAGCCTCCCCCCCCTGGTCCAGCCCCGTCTGGTGTGTCTCAGGCTAGCCCTCCCCCTTCGGTAGCCCCCCCTGTACAGCCTCCCTCCCCACAGTCTTCCTCACCGCCTCCTGTAGGTGCTCCCTCTCGGGAGGTTGGTCCTGCGACTGTCCCTGTACAGGTCTCTGGTTCTGGGGGTGCTGGAGTTGGAGCTGAGCCGCGGGTTGCAGAGGACTCTTCTCTTCCGGGGGCTGGTACTGGTCGTGCGGAGTCTGGGGGTGCTGCGTCTGGGGGTGAGGGTGTTCCTTCGGTTTCTGGAGAGCCTGGGTCTGGAGCTGGTGTTGGTGCTGCCTCTGGGGGTGGTGTGCTTGGTGCTTCGGAGGTCGACTCTGGGGCTGCCGCTGCCCCGGACACTACTCCTTCCCCCCACCCCTACCCGACCAGGTTCCAGGCTCGTGTTCGCCGTGCTCGTGAGGAGCAGCTGGAGTTGGAGAGAGAGGAGAGAGAGTTGCAGCGGCTCGAGGAGCAGGAGCGACAGCAGCAGGAGCAGCAGCAGGGGCAGCAGCCGCTGGAGCAGCAGCAGCCGCAGCAGCCGCAGCAGCAGCAGCTGCCGTCTCCTCCTCCTGTCTCGGGTCTTCGGACCCTTGGTCTCCCGTCTCCCTCTCCTTCCTCCTCCCCCTCTCCTCCCGTCTCTGGTCCTCCGCTTCCTCCTCCTGACCCCTCTCCCGCTGTTTTCCCTCGTTCTCAGTCTTCGTTGTCCCCTCCTCCTTCTCAGACTTGGGCCTCTCGTCGCTCCCCTCGTGCTCGTCCCTCGTCTCCTGTTCCCTTCACTGACCTTCGTACAGCCTTCCTTTGTTCTCGTCCACCTCGTCCGTCTCCGTCTGTGCTTCCTTCTCCTCCTGAGTCGGCTCTCACTGCGTCGCTCCCTACTCCTGTCACTGACTACTACCGCACGTACCGTCCTCTTCTCTCTCGTGTTCTCGCCTCGCTTGTTACTCACCCTCGTGCCTCTGTGTCCTCTGTGTCCGCTCTTACTGCCGCAGTCACTGACTTTGCCTCTACCCGCCGCCTTGACTTCGCCACCGCTCTTGTGGCTGCTCCTCCTTCCAGTCCTCTGGTCGTCGGGGGTGTGTCTGCCCTTGGCTGTGACGCCCTAGAGGACAGGCAGTTTGAGCTAGAGTTCCTGGCCGCCGCTTCCCCTCATCTCTGTGCCATGCTCCTCGCCCCTGAGGGTGACCCCGACGCCCTTGACATTCCGACTCCTCGCACTTACGCTGAGGCAGTGTCAGGGCCTTGGGCCTCTCAGTGGAGAGCTGCCATGGACGCAGAGATGGCCTCCTACAGATCCACAGGCACCTACGTCGATGAGGTTCCCCCTCCGGGGGCGAACGTAGTCGACGGCATGTGGATCTACAGGGTGAAGCGGCCACCGGGATCTCCTCCGGTCTTCAAGGCGCGCTACGTGGCTAGAGGTTTCAGTCAGCGCGAGGGAGTTGACTTCTTTCAGACCTTCGCGCCCACCCCGAAGATGACCACTCTTCGGGTGTTACTACACGTAGCAGCACAGAGAGACTACGAGTTACACTCTCTCGACTTCTCTACTGCTTTCCTTCAGGGCAGTCTTCACGAGGAGGTCTGGTTGCGTCGTCCCTCTGCCTTCACTGGCTCTTTCCCTCCTGGGACCCAGTGGAGGCTGAGGCGACCGGTTTACGGTCTTCGTCAGGCTCCTCGTGAGTGGCACGACACCCTGCGTTCTACCCTGTCTGACCTTGGGTTCCAGCCGTCTTCTGCTGACCCGTCGCTGTTCGTTCGTCGTGGCCCCACACCTTTCTTTGTTCTGGTCTACGTTGACGACCTTGTTTTCGCCACCCCTGACAGGGTTGCTTTGGCACACGTGAAGTCCGAACTGCAGAAGAGACACACCTGCACTGATCTTGGTGAGCTGCGCCACTACCTTGGCCTGCAGATCACCAGGGACAGAGCTGCTCGCACCATTACACTTTCACAGTCGCACATGGTGCAGCAGGTCCTTCAGCGGTTCGAGCTTCAGCACTCCACAGTACAGCGCACACCTCTTGCTGTTGACCACAGACTCACTGGACCCTTTCCTGACGAGCCGTTCGAGCCTAGTGGTCCCTACGCAGAGCTTGTGGGTTGCCTCATATACCTGATGACTTGTACTCGCCCGGACCTCGCCTTCCCTCTCAGCGTTCTTGCGCGCTTTGTTGCGCCATGGAGACACCGTCCTGTTCACTGGACAGCAGCTGTGAGGGTGGCGAAGTACCTAGCGACGACGTCAGGCGTGGGGCTAGTTCTTGGAGGGCAGCAGTCTGTCGTACTTACTGGTCACTGTGACTCCTCTTACGCTGACGACGCTGAGACTCACAGGTCTACTCAGGGGTACTGTTTCAGCCTGGGTTCTGGAGCTGTTTCCTGGCGGTCCACGCGCTCCTCTTCGGTCTCGACCTCTACAGCTGAGGCTGAGATCTACGCTGGTGCCATGGCGGCACAGGAGCTGCGTTGGTTGACCTTCTTGCTCACCGACCTTGGTGAGCGGCCGAGCTCTGCACCGACCTTGTTCACTGACAACAAGGCGTCTATTCTCCTTTGTCGAGAGCCACGACTGGAGAGCAGAGTGAAGCACATTCACGTCAGGTACTTTCTTCTGCGAGAGTTGTAGAGGCGTGGACAGGCTCGCTTTGAGTTTGTGGAGTCCGAGGCCAACACTGCAGACATCTTCACCAAGGCGCTTCCGCCTTGTGACCACCAGAGGTGCTGTGTGCAGTTAGGCCTTGTTGACACTGGTTCTCGTGTTGCTTAGACTTGAGTGTACTGTTTACTTTGCTTTCTATATACCTCTGTTACTTCTTGGACTGGCCTTGTGGCCACTGTTGTTTGTGCTCAGACTGTGTGGTGACGTTGTGATCCACCCTGAGCTTCGTTTCTTGGACTGGTCTTGTGACCGTACTCGTGTGGTTCTGCTAGACACCCCTCACTTAGGCTATGGGGGTGTGTCAAATGTTGTAGCCTATAGTGAGGTTTGTCTTAGGGGGTACAAAACTTAGGGTTAGCTATATGTACCCCAACCAACATCAATGCATCATCCATTCTTCATTCTGACAGCACCGTCCGTGCAGCCCACGCCGAGCCCGCACGGCCCGCACTGAGCCCGCGCAGCCCGCGCGCAGCCCGCGCAGCCTGCGCGCAGTCCGCACGCGGCCCGCGCACCGCCCGCGCAGCTCACGTCGCGCCCCGCCAGCCTACACGCGGCCTGTCACAGAACTGCGTGCTTCCTTACCTGCTACAGTTGCCTGTTGCCTGAGCCTGCAGCCTTTGCCTGCTGCCTGAGCCTGCTGCCTGAACCTGCAGTCTTTGCCTGCTGCCTGAGCCTGCTGCCTGAGCCTGCTGCCTGAGCCTGCTGCCTGAGCCTGCTACTTTTGACTGCGCTGCAACCATGGCGACCCTTACTGTTCTCGCCTTTGAGCCTGACGGCCGCCCCATCGAGTTTGACACCTGGCTTAGTGACCTGCGCCTTTACCTTATGACTGACGTCGCAGACGGAGTGTCACTGCTAGCCTATGTGACCGGCACTGTCCCTACTCCCGCTGAGACTGCTCCTGCCCCTGAACGAGCACAGTGGGAGCTCCGTGATGCAGTCGCGCGCCTTGTTATTCGCAATCACCTACCGATCTCTGAGCGCGCGCATTTCAACCAGCTTAAGCTGCCCTCTTCTCAAATGTTCAGATTGGCAATGCTCTTATGTAACAAGACAACCAGTCTATAAGAAGTTCCTTCCAAGTCAACGCACGTGACAGGTCAAGTCACACGAGTGCAATCTTGCTTGTCTTGCCTGCCAACACGAAAGCAAGCAGTCTTGTATGACTATCTGCTTGCCAGGTCAGCAGGGAAATGATGGCTGGGGCCTGACTTTCTTGGGTTTTACCGAACAAAGTCACCACCACTGTGCCTTTTCCTGGCAGGCCACGCTTGTTCCGCTTTGAGTTCATGCGTGAGTCTTCGGTGACGAACGGTTCAAAGAAATGAAGTGAACAAACCTTGTAGAATGCATAATTTCGTACTCAAACGCACTACAAACCCGCCACACATCCTGAACATGGCACCAGAACGCACCCACCCAAAGTTCTCTCATTTCTGACTGCACTTGTATTCAAGACACCAGACCGCGACAGCATTTTCTAAGTAGCATGCAACGACCTTGCTTACCCCAGCCGCTAAATGTCGTCAAGATTCCTGGTTGGCCCGACAGACCTTGGTGTGCTCCCCCTGCACGCGGACTGACGGACCCACGGGCTCACTTTCGTCGTAGCCTCGCTAGCGCTCAAGTGCAACCGCTGCGCGCCGAGCAACGATAGTACCCGCCAAAGCAGCACTTTTTAAAATTTCCTTTTACCAGCATTCAGCGTGATATCGCCTGGCCGCGCGGCGCCGCGTCCGCCGCCGCCGCCGCCGCCGCCCATGCCGCGCCAGCCGCGGATGGTTCCGCTGGGCCATCTCCGCCTGCTCTCCGCCGTCGTCGCCGCGCTGGTTCTGTCACCCGCATGTGTGCGCTCCCCGCCACTCGCGCGCGCGCAGCTCTGGGCCAAGTCGCAACGTGAGTGACTCTTGAGGCGCCTCGAAGCTCATTCAATGAGCTTGACAGAAGTTCTGTCACTTGAAGCATGATGCTTGACAGAAAGATGGTTGTAGAGTGGAAGCAAGGCCTCCACTGTGACAGTCCACCTGCTTCGCTTCGACAGAACCTCGCAGTCGTAGAATGCACCGTCTTCACCTTCCACCCCACCGCCCCTCCCTCCAAACCCCGTTCTCCACCCTTCTTTCGAAGAAGAGAGTTCTCGTTCTCCCGTTCCCTCCTCCCCCCCCCCCCCCCCCCCTCCCCCCCCCCCCCCCCGGCCCCACACCCACGCCCTCGCTCCCCTCCCCCTCGTCTCCCCCGGCAGTGACGTTTCTGGCGGACTGCCAGGCGGCATGGACGCGCAGTTTCAGCGGGTGGGATGCGACTTCCAACTGCAGCGCGGCTGTGTTCGTCACATGCGACCAGGACGGCATGCTCACCTCCATGTGCGCTCTTGGCATGGCATATGGCACGGCATGCGCACCAGCACTCAAGCGGATCGCATAGCATGGCATACTCACCAACATTTGAGCACGTGGCATGGCATGGCATGCACACCAGTATGTGAGCACACGTCATGGTATGATATGGCATGGTACAGCAAGCACACCGGCATGTGAGCGCATGGCATGGCATGGCATGGCATGGTATGGTATGGCATGGCATGGCATGCTCACCAGCATGTGCGCACGTCATGGAAAGGAAAGATATGTAGTATCCACCCTCCACCATTCTTTCTCGCGTGCGCCCTTTCATCTTTCCATCCCTCATCCTCTCCTCTCGTCCTGTTCCACACCTCTGCCCCTGCATGGCCTCTTATGTCCAATTTGCTCATAGGGTTCGTTTGTGTCACCTGTGAGGATTCGTTGAATTGACACAGTGCCTCCCCTCTCTCGTCCCTCTCCACCCCTCTTACACACCTCCACCCCTGCATGGCCACCAGGGATCTCTTATCCCAGTCGCTCACAGGGTTCCTCCCATCATCCGTGGGAGATGCCACACGACTCTCCAAGCTGTGAGTGCGCAATCGCTCCATGCCGCTTGTGTCTGCGTTCGTTCATGAGAACTTGTTGATGGAAGCTGGCCCCGCCCTCGCCTGGGCAAAACTGACTTCGTATTCGGGTGTGTGCGGGGTGCAGACGACCATCTACAAGATGCGAGATTTGGAGCTTCTGCGCAGGTTGGGTGAAGGGTTGCCTGTACACGAGGTGCACTAGGGAACCCATGCAAGAGTAACTGAAGCACCCGCGAGTGCAACGCAAATGTCTCGTGCACATGTGCAAGTGGCGCAGCTGATGCAGAGGTTCGCAGGTGTTCGTCTGCGCAGGGTCGCGTCTGACCCTGCGCAACCTTGCGAATGCACAGGCGAATTTTGGCCAGAAATTCGAATGTGCCCTAATTTCGACCAATGAGGAACTGACATTTTGGAATGTCGACTGAGGTGGTCGACAAAGGTGGTCGACGAAGGTTGTCGACCCGCTACGTCGAAGGTCGTCGACTCGCGACGACGAGGGTCGTCAATCGATGATGACGAATGTCATTGTCCTGCAGAGGTTGCCGGGGACTTTACCTGGTTGACCGAGTTACCTGCTCGACGAGGTTATGCAGAGGGTCGTGAACGTCGACGAGGTTCCTGTGGCGAATTCGACCAACATGACAGCACGTGGTCGACGTGGCTCGTCAGGTGCAACCGTCAGCATGTGGCTGACAACCTGCGCAATGTGTGCGACAGTGTTTATCATGCATAAACTGTGTACAAGCACCTGTGAAGTGGGTGATTGCACATGCGCTTAGAATCACCTGCGGATGCAATGCTGGCAAGCCGCACGGATGCTGCATTGGCAAGCCGCGCGGGTGTGTAGCGTTGGCAGGGCGTCATTCTACGGCGTTGGCAAGTCGCACACAAGCTGCGTTGGCGGGCCGCAGATTTGCTACGTTTGCTGGCCAACGACTTTGTCGCGCTGGCGATCGACCTGCCTGAGTTCTAGCAAACCCTTGCATATGATGTAGTTAATCCTTCCCATTGCTTGTTCATTTTGAACTCTGTTTTCCCAACTTTCCATAGTAAAAACTTTTGTTGTTTTGCCCTGTGAACGCACAAGTGCTAGAGAACACAAACAGAGCTACGATCACTCTGACAACTCGTGCCTACCCCGTAGTCTAGCTCGCCGTTGTAGAGTTAATCTCCTCAGAATTCCCAAAGTTTCCATGCATAGGTGCTGTGCCGTGCTGCCGTGCCTGGCATGCATGCATGTGCGTAGAAACAGGCGCTCAGCTGAATGTGTGCGCGTATGTGTTAGTGTGTACGTGTGTGTGTGCCTATGCTTGTGTGTGTGCGTGTGTGCGAGCGTGCGTGGGTGCGTGTGTATGTGTGTGTGCCTATGCTTGTGTGCGTGCGTGTGTGCGAGCGTGCATGGGTGCGTGTGTATGTGTGTGTGCGTGTGTGCATGAATCCCAACAGTGGCCTCTACAACAATATTCTGAGTGGTTCCATTCCAGACACCATCGGCAACCTTCTCTCACTCGAATACTTGTGAGCCACCTCATCAACTGAGCAGTCAAACAGTGCAAGGGTGCACGTATGGCCATTCATACACTCATGAAGCGCCACCCACCGAAACAAAAGAAAAGCAGCCTGCCAATGTCCTTGTGCCTCCTCTCCTTTGTGGCCTACGCTTCTTAGGTATGCAAGCACCACACCTCAGACCGGTGTCAACCCAAGTTCAGGATCTAACTCGCCCCACCCATGCTCCCTCTGTTGTGCTCGCAGTGACATCACTACCAACAACTTCTCAGGAGGTTTGCCTTCCGCCATTGGGAAGCTCTCCCTGCTCACTCACCTGTACACCCCTGTCTCACTGTCTTGCTTGCCCTCTTTATGTTGGTTGTGTTTAACTGCGTTTTATGTGCTTGACAATGCGTGACCATTCTTGACCGCCTTCGATTTTGCTTTCCTGCTTTCAGTCCATCGTGTGTGCATGTGCATGTGCTTGGCCCCTCTTTAATCATCTGAATCTCTCCATACTTCTCCCAGCCTTCTTCTCTTTCTACAAGTCTATCCTCCCATCCACAACCCCCCATATGCCATCTCCATTTCTCTTGCTACCACACCAGCTACCACCCCTCTCTCATTCTCACCACCCCCATGTCGCCACTCCCACACTTCCACCTGTCTGCCCACCTTCCCGCACTCCCCCCTTACCACCACCACCCCCCACCACCACCACCACCACCACCACCACCACCACCACCACCACCACCACCACCACCACCACCACCACCACCACCACCACCACCACCACCACACCACCACCGACGCATGGCAGGTCGGTGTCTCACAATCGACTGAAAGGCGAAGTTCCCACGACCATCTCCGCACTCACCAACCTCCAGCAGCTGTCAGTCACATGCACGCATGGATGCTTGGATGACAGGATGCAGTGTGCGTCTGCCAGCACGCACTGAAGAGCACCTTGTCTCGCCTCCTGCCTTTTTCCCTGCCCCTCTCGCCCTGTCGCTCCCTCCATGAATCCCTTCCCCTTGTTCTCTGCGTTTGTTCCACACATCTCGCCGTGTGTACACACAATCACTCATATGCACTCACAATCACTCATATGCACTCACAATCACTCATATGCACTCACAATCACATGCACTCACAGTCACTCATATGCACTCACAATCACATGCACTCACAATCACTCATATGCACTCACAATCACTCATATGCACTCACAATCACATGCACTCACAGTCACTCATATGCACTCACAATCACATGCACTCACAGTCACTCATATGCACTCACAATCACATGCACTCACAGTCACTCATATGCACTCACAATCACATGCACTCACAGTCACTCATATGCACTCACAATCACATGCACTCACAGTCACTCATATGCACTCACAATCACATGCACTCACAGTCACGCATATGCACTCACAATCACATGCACTCACAGTCACTCATATGCACTCACAATCACTCATATGCACTCACAATCACTCATATGCACTCACAATCACTCATATGCACTCACAATCACTCATATGCACTCACAATCACATGCACTCACAGTCACTCATATGCACTCACAATCACATGCACTCACAGTCACTCATATGCACTCACAATCACATGCACTCACAGTCACTCATATGCACTCACAATCACATGCACTCACAGTCACTCATATGCACTCACAATCACATGCACTCACAGTCACTCATATGCACTCACAATCACATGCACTCACAGTCACTCATATGCACTCACAATCACATGCACTCACAGTCACTCATATGCACTCACAATCACATGCACTCACAGTCACTCATATGCACTCACAATCACATGCACTCACAGTCACTCATATGCACTCACAATCACATGCACTCACAGTCACTCATATGCACTCACAATCACATGCACTCACAGCCACTCATATGCACTCACAATCACATGCGCTCACAGTCACTCATATGCACTCCCAATCACATGCACTCACAGTCACTCATATGCACTCACAATCACATGCACTCACAGTCACTCATATGCACTCACAATCACATGCACTCACAGTCACTCATATGCACTCGCAATCACATGCACTCACAGTCACTCATATGCACTCACAATCACATGCACTCACAGTCACTCATATGCACTCGCAATCACATGCACTCACAGTCACTCATATCTATCCACTCACAATCACATGCACTCACAGTCACTCATATGCACTCACAATCACTCACATGCACCCACCATGGACCCAATAACTTCGTTCTGGGAAATCTCACAATGCACCCGCATGCACCCACGTTCAGATTCGTCCCTGTTTCCCTTGTTCAACCCTCTGTCTGTCTGTTGCTCGGCCAGCAATCTTCATGTGTGTGTCTTGTCCTGGCAGGAGCTTGCTCGATAACGAGTTCTCGGGCGAAATCCCGTTGCCATCTACGGACTCAAGGCCCTCACCATGCTGTATGCCTTCCACGCATGCAACCACGCATGCACCCACGCACGCACCCACGCACGCACCCACGCACGCACCCACGCACGCACCCACGCACGCACCCACGCACGCACCCACGCACGCACCCACGCACGCACCCACGCACGCACCCATGCACGCACCCATGCACGCACCCACGCATGCACCCACGCACCCATAGTGCACCCACAGGATCGAAGCAAAGCAACACATCAGGGCGGCCTTGGTAGGTATAGAAGCGTACGCAGGGCACAAGACTAGCTGGGGAGAGGGGTGGGGGAGGAGGTAAGATGGGGTGGCTGTTGGGATGATTGGAAGAGAGAGACCATGATGTCACGCGATACCATGTGTGTCCCCCACCTTGTGCATGATCGAGGAATCAGGCTGCGACTATTTCACGGGGCTCTTTGGAGAATTCTCAAAAGCGACTCATCCATCCCCCACACCTCGTGCATGGGCAGGGAGTTAGGGCATAACTACTTCACAGGGACCTTCCCCTCACAGTTCAGTGACCTGGTTAACCTCCAGTCCTTGTGAGGCCGCACCCTGATTGCTCTCCAACGGCGTGTGCCCACGTTCCCATGTGCCCATGTGCCATGCTCCATATGGCAATTCGCATGTGTTGTCCACTATCCTCGTACGTACCTTGCTTCTTAAGACTCTGCCCTGCTCTTTCTTCACCACTTGAGTTGAGAGCATGCGCACGCACCCTATTCCTTCCACCATGCTGGAAATCAATATGGCATGTGGTGGCATGCGGCGTGTGGCATGGCAGGGAGGCAGGCAACATAGGTTTAACAGGCGAGCTGCCCTCAAGTCTGGGCAACTTGAAGTATCTGCAGGCGCTGTGAGTCCATGGAGGCAGCACAGAGCAGCATGTATGGCATGCATATCCACCCTCGTATGATGATGCACCCATCTCACTGCATAAGAGTCGAATTTCGCAACACACAACACTTCACATCACATCACATCACATCACACTGAAAGCGCAATACACAAGGCGCAGCAAACTCGTTACTTGACGCTCGGCCTCACCCGTGACACAATTCCTCACCATCCCCTTGTTTTTCCCTACCCATTGTCCTCCCCATCGCCCCACCCATGGCTCTTACCAGATCTGTTCGGGAGAACGCCATCGAAGGCAGCATCCCTGATACTCTGGGTGGCCTCAGCGACCTCACCATCATGTAAGCTACCAGCGGTGGAACATGTATCAGTTTTGAGACATTTCAAGAGCGATACAAGCAACACCGTTAGCTAGCAGTGCCAAAGGTGACATTTGATTCAACTTGAAAGTCGCCTCAGTCTGAGTTAATCCAGTCTGGGTCGCCAAAAAAACAATTGCCATCTGTTATAGTCCCAATAGGCTTCAATGTGCCTATAACGAAAAGTAGAGTGCACAGACGGATTCCTGTACAGCGGCTTTAAACATTCATATCGATCTGGTCATAGGTCTACCAATTTGGTTCTAAAACGTTTTAACGTCACCTACAATAGGCAATTTAGATCGCACGATTTCATTAAAATTTGACGACACAGCGTCAGTTTGAACGAACGACACTATGGCAGCAACATAGTCTTAGAACACAAATTAGGAAGAGTTGGAAGAGTTACGAGTTGAGAATGACTCACAGCTCCTACAAACTCCAAGAGTCAAGGTCCAATGATGTGGAACAGTGCCACACTGTCCCCAACCAAGAAGGGTCTCGAAACTACCTTCCACTAGGGCCTACACCAAATGAAATGTTACACTACACGTTGTAATGTATCTATTCTTGATATTTTGAAATGTATCATTTTGACGAGCTTCGAAATCACTTGAAGCTTGAAACCAAGGCTCGGGTTCTTCATCACAAACCCATACTTGAGTTCTTGATGGGTCTGCTGCACACACCTGCGACACGCCGAACGTTCGACACACGACAAATTAGAAACCGCGTGAGACACATAAACGACGAAGTAGAAACCGCGCGGGACACACAAATGACCGCGTGACACGCGACTAACGATAACTCGCTATTGGCTCGACACACACATTCGACACCATGACTCATCATTCATACACTATTTATAAGCTTGAAATGTATATTATTTCATGCCATCATACCGTTCCATGCACACACGCATGTACGCACACGGACAACAAGCCGAGTGCAAACCATAGAGTTACACCATAGGGTTGCAAATCATGTGTGCCAAAAGCTCCAAAGAAGTCAAGTTTCAAGCAGTTATTACCCATTACTCATTTTTCCTTATCTCATGCCCCGTGGTCGTTCACTCCCTTCCTGCTTCTTGTCACGCCAATCTTTTCTCCCTCTCCAAAATTACCATCCCCTGCCTGCTTTCCTTTCCTAGTTGCGCCATTCCCAGAAGCATCTCCTCAGACAAACATGCAAAGCAAGTCCATCCTGACCTGCCTACGCCGGCTTGCACGTCTCTTCACTCCCCATTCTTCCCCACTGCGCAACCACCGCTCCTCCCCTCTCACCCCCAAGACCTATACTCTTCTCTCATCACTCGCTCCTCTCCATGAGTTACGTGCATCAGTCAGCTGGGAGGCAACAACCTCACCGGCTCCATCCCTGGTTCCTTCTCCAACCTTGTCAACCTGCACTACCTGTGCGTTGCCCCTCCTCCCTCTGCCCCTCCTCCCTCGGCCCCTCCTCCCTCGGCCCCTCCTCCCTCTGCCCCTCCTCCCTCTGCCCCTCCTCCTGCTCCTCCTCCTCTCTGCTCTTCCTCCCTCTGCGCCCCCCCCTCTCTGCTCCTCCCTGTTCGCTCGACCGGCCCGCTCCTCCCCTCTCGTCTCTTGTCGCATCACTTACTCGCTGTTCAGCAACAAGGAAACGCGTTGCCTCTTGTTTACTCCCTTACCACTCCCTCACCCCCCTCACTCTTTCGCACCCTTCCCACCCCTCGCCATCCTTCCCCACCTTCTCCTCCCCCTCGCCCCAACATCCAATCGCCTGATTGCTGTTTTGATCGCCCCCTCCCGTACAGCTACCTGTGGAATAATCAGCTGAATGAATCTATGGATGTCATCACCAGCTGTACTGCCCTGCAGCAGATGTGAGTCCTGCTTCCGTCCATACTGCCGTCCATACTGCCGTCCATACTGCCGTCCATACTGCCGTCCATACTGCCGTCCATACTGCCGTCCATACTGCCGTCCATACTGCCGTCCATACTGCCGTCCATACTGCCGCCCATGCTGCCCTTTATGCTGCCATCGCTGCTGCCACACATGTATCTGGCTGTATCATGCTGTGTCGCGCCGTTTTATTCTCTGTCTGTCGGTCTGCCTTTTACTGAAAGGCAGGAGCAACAGGAGCGAGCATCAGGTTCTTGGCCCCACATCCCTCACCGTGTGCACTGCCCATGCGTGCACCCCTTTCCTCCACAGAGCCATCCAGTACAACCAGTTCACGGGGTCCATTCCCACTGGCATTGGACTGCTGCAGTCACTCAACCACTTGTCAGTCATGCCGTGCACATGCACATGCTCATCAATTGACACGCTCATACAGACTCACATGCACACACTTGCCATGCACGCGTCAAGAGTGTGGGCCACAGACATGTGTGTGCATGCTTGAAGCTGCAGGTGGGTTCTGAGAATTCTCAACCGCCACCTCCTCAAAGCTCTAACCCCCCTCACCATCATTGGGGGCACGTGGCATGTGGTATTTGGCATTTGGCATGTCGCATGTCGCGTGCGGCATGTGGCATGTGGCATGTCGCACGTTGCATGGGTGCAATGGCAGCGATGTATCGAGCAACAATCTAACGGGTGACATTCCAACGACAATAGGCAACCTCGTCAACCTCACCACCTTGTCAGTGCTGCCACACCCCACCCCTGGGCCCGGCTTCTGAAACCATCCCTCTAAGCATGCTCTCTCCTGTACATGCTCTTTCCCTGTACATGCTCTTTCCCTGTACATGCTCTCCCCCTGTACATGCTCTTCCCCTATGCATGCTCTCCCCCTATGCGTGCTCTCCCCCTATGCATGTCCTCCGGCTATGCTTGCACTCTTATAGACAGGCACCTGCTCATCTCACATCCACCACATACATGCCTTCCCATCTCTCATCCCTGTGCCGATGGTGCCAGCAATGCCAATGGCACCACTCTCATCTCATTCCCTGTGCATCCCACCCTGCGTACGGCATGGCACTACAGCAATGTGTCGCACAACGCTCTCACCGGATACCTACCTGGATCCATGTTCGCCCTCACCAAGCTCACATACCTGTACGCACCTCGCACCTCAATGACACTCTTTAATTGTAGAGTTTTTATATTACTTTTCTTACTCTTATATTCATCATTGTTAAGTCGTAACGGAAAGTCACTCATATACGTGCACGGTGCACCTCACCTTGCCCGCCTGATAAAACCCCACCCATCCAAGTCCTCCTCCCTTTCTCGAGTAATAAATCGTGGAAAAAAAAATGTATGGCCATATTTTTAGGCAAACCACATCGATGCAAAGCTAATAAAGGACCTCTCTTGCATATGCAACAACTTCTTCACGTCTTTTTCTTCCGGCAGAATTTCTGCGTCACACCTCTCCCTTTCCCGCTCCCATCTCCCGAATTCTGAGAATTCTGAGAAATGATTTCGCCTGACACCACTCCTTTCCGCGCTTCCTTCTCCCCCCTTCACTCTCTCCCCTTCTCCTCCTCTCCTTCCTCCCTCCCCGCCTTCCCTCTCTCCCCTCTCAGCGACTACACACAAGACCCCCCAGGGCTGGTGACATGCCCGTCGAGTGACACCACGCACTGTCCAGCAGTGACGACTAAAAACATCGTCGTGAAGTACTGCGCCGTGTGCTCTGACTTCTGCGTCAACTGCGTCGTGCTGAGTGAGTGTGCGATTGAGAGGGTGGGTGGGTGGATGAGTGAGGTTGTGTGTGTGTGTATGTGTGTGTGTGTGTGTGTGTGTGTGTGTGTGTCTGTGTGTGTGTGTGTGTGTGCGCACGCGCGTGAGCGGGTGACTGCGGTGAATGGGTGAGTGCATAAGTGAGTGGTTGGGTGGGTGGGTGGATGGGTGAGTGAGTGAGTGAGTGAGTGAGTGAGCGAGTAAATGGGTGAATGGGTGAGTGTGTGAGTAGTGAGTGGGGATTGAGTGACTGAATCATGCAGACTTATGAAGACTGGGCCATATGCATGTATTGACACAGGAGCCATTGGCATGGTATTGGGTACTGCCTCAGCATCTTCCATCTTCCATCTCCCACCTCCCACGTCTCTTCTTCTTTCTTCTTTGTTCCCGTGCTCACGTTTCCAGCTCCCCTTTCCCTGCCACCAAGTCATGGAATGCTTCTTTAGGCGTCTCAAAGAATCTCCTCGCCACTGCATTCATCCTCCCTTTCTCTACCTGCCAACAACACATGCCGGCATCTTTCCTGCCCACATCTTTCATCTCATACGCACCGCATGCTCCTCCTTTACAACCCACACAACACAACTTCTTTAAGTTGGAAAAAGTCTGCACTTCGTGCTAGTCTTAATTTTTTAAGTTTCATAACTTCTAGTAAGTCTGGTTTGGTTGGGTTGGGTGTACACATTTCATCCCCAACCTTTCCTTCCCTACTTAAAATCTCCTTGATTTGGATGGATCCTCCCAGGAGTCCCTTCCGATTGCATCATATCGACCCAACCCCTCCTCATTTGTGGCACTTAAGACTATGTAGCTCTTTGTTTAATCAGTTGCTTCAACTCTCATTTTCTGTTACTTTCCCCCCAACACCTTCCCCTTTTGTCTATTTGGTAGATTTTGTTAACCCTCCAGTCATCCTCCCTCCAGGAGGCTCCTCACCATCATCTCTCCCCTCACCAACACCACCTGCTTCCCCATCTCACCTGCCCCCAATTCATCAACACCCCCTTCCCCTCCTCCTTCTCCTACCTCACCTCCCTCCGTTCCATCGCCCTCTCCCCCGCCTCCTCCTTCCTCATCGGGGCTGTCGGTGGGGGCCATTGCGGGGATTGCCGTGGCGGGTGTTTCCGTGCTCGCGCTGCTGCTGCTGCTGCCGCTGCTCTTCTTCCGCAGACGGAAACAACCAAAGCCGTTCTCACAGATTGACGATGATGCCGCCGCTGCTGCTGCAGCAGCAGCTGCTGCATCCGCCTCAGCCGCTGCTGGTGCCTCAGGTAGATACGAGTGGTAGGACAAGTGTTGCTTGAGCCCAGTTGGTTATAGAGGACTCCAAAAACCTTCCGCTTCTGCTGCTGCACCTCAGGTCGTAGATAGGAGGGGTAGGATAAGTGTCGTTATTTTGAGTCAGCGCAACAAAAGAGTGGTTCTTCTCTTCAAGTGGTTCTTCTCCTCAGGTAGAGGAATATGAGAGGCTGTTCTTGACTCTGCCTAGCAGGAGGTTGAATGGCAAGACAAGGGTGACTTGTGAGTCCACTTTTGAGACGTCTCAAGAGCTTGGATTGGAAGGGTGTTGGTAGTTCTTGAGCCGGCTCAGCATACGCCTCAAAACTCCTCCGCACCCCTCTCAACCCCACTCTCCCGCACCCCCCATCCCCAACCATCTCCCCCTCCCCTCCCTTCAGGCAGTGCGAGTGGCTCCAAGGGTCCGTCGGGGCCAGCACAGGCAGCAGCGGGGCGGCGGTGTGTCGGCAGTACCGGCTGGACGTGCTGGCAGCGGCAACGGGCATGTGGGCGGAAGCCAACAAGATCGGCAGCGGGGGGTTTGGGGATGTGTACCGCGCTCACGACCCCGCCCACCCCTCCACGCTCTGGGCTGTCAAGCGCGCCAAAGTGCTCACTAATGACTTCCGGCGGGAGGTGAGTGGAGTGGGATGTGGATGGGACTAGCCACTCAGATCCCAGAGCTCACCACTCTCTTCTGCCGCGAGGTGGGCAGGGTGGAGTATGCGCGTGGGGTTGAAGTTGGTGTGGGGTTGAGGACTTTTCCTTGCTTGATGAATAAGAAGTGCTCACCACGTTCCTGATCAACCAGGTTATCGCTACGGTATTTTCTGTCCCTTGGTACGATATTGTTACCTCTTGGTACCACTCTGTCTCCACGTTTCCTTCGCAAGCTTTTGCTCCCGTCCCCGCTCCTCTCTCCCGCCGGCTGTCCCCCCTGCGTGTGCGCACATGTAGGTGAACGAGATGGCATCGAAGCACCACCCACACCTGGTGCGGCTGTTGGGGTTTTGCATCGATGTCAACGAGGCCACGGAGCAGACGGAGCAGATCCTCGTCTACGAGTTCATGCCCAATGGGGACCTCGAACTCTGGCTCGGCCCTGGTGTGTTTGTGCTCACGTGCTTGCTTGCTTTCATGGAGTGTTACAAACTTACGATGCCCTCTCCTCTGCTGCCCCACTTGTCCTCCTCACTTCCACACACTGCCCCACTTGTCCTCCTCACTTCCACACACAAGCGCATGCCCATCGTACTCTGGCGTGGTGATTAGCAATAACGTGAAGCTCACTCATTCGGGTTCTTACTCCAGCCCATTACTCACCATACCTTGCTGTCCTTCCCTCCTCTTCCCCGTGTGTCACTATTGTTCCTTCCTTCCTTCCTTCCTTCCTTCCTTCCTTCCTTCCTTCCTTCCTTCCTTCCTTCCTTCCTTCCTTCCTTCCTTCCTTCCTTCCTTCCTTCCTTCCTTCCTTCCTTCCTTCCGTCCTTCCGCTCACTCTGCTGCAGCGCTTGGATGTGATGATCGGAGTGGCGGAGGGGTTGCAGTATCTCCACAGCTTTGGCATCGTGCACCGCGACATCAAGCCCGCCAATGTGCTTCTTGATAGCAAGATGCAGGTGCGCGCTTGGAGCAATGTGGCAACGTACGTGGCATCTGTGCGCTTCCTTTCAGTGCCATGCCACGGGCAGGCACACAGCACACCCACATGTTTGCTGCATGTGGCTTTCATGCGCTGTGGCAGTATTCACACAAAGGAAAGACCCCTGCTTGTACCATGAGATTCTTTTGTCTTCTTGTTGCTTCTCCACTGGCTGCTCGTCCCCTCCTTGGCAGGCAAAGGTCGCAGACTTTGGGCTGGTGAGTATGGGCGAGGGCACGACAGTGGGAGCTACACGGGTGATGGGCACACCGGGCTATGTGGACCCGGCTTACTACAAGTCACAAAGGCCACCCCCATGGCTGATGTGCACAGGTAAGGGTGGTTTGGCCTATTTGTACAGGCTGGGGTGATGCTTGCAGTTGCAGTCCTATTTGTATACCATCCGTTCGCCTCTGTGCATCGCATGTCGCCCATGCCTCCCCTGTACCTCCCTCGCCCCTCTCAGCTTTGGAGGTGATGCTCACGATCCTGACAGCGCGCAAGGCATCTACACTGCAGATGACAACAGATCAACCTCAAGCAATGGGTCCGTGCATGCCACCCGCCCTCGCCTCACTGCTCATGCTCCTCTTCCACATGCCCATGCTCGTGCTGCTCTTGCCTTGCTCATGCCGTTGTCTAGCTCATCTCCATGCCCATACCCATGCACATGCCCATGCACGTGTTTGGATTCCTTCCTAATTACACCTTATCTACCAAATCCTTCCTAGCTTCAACTCCACTCTTATTTTGACAGCTCATGTTCAAGTACATGCATTAGCTCATGCTCTCTTCCATCCTTGTCGGCATGCACGTGCAAACACGCACCTGGAATCTCACATACTCATTGACGTGCGTCCTCTGTCCGTCCTCATCACACACAACACACCATTCTCTTCACCGTCAGCCCCCTTACTACTCCCCTTCCTCTTCTCTCCCCTCCCGCTCACCTCCTCTCCCATCCTCTCCCCCCTCCTCCCCCCCGGCCCCCACCAGGTGGCACCATTCGTAGCGGCCAACGACGGGGTGACCTTCAAGGACCCTTCTCTGGACGCCCCACCAGACATCATCCTGCGCCTGGCACGCCTGGCGCTCAGCTGCACCGCCATGCCCACTGTGCTCCGCCCCAACATGATCAAAGTGCTTGCTGAATTGGAGGCTCTGCGCGAGGAGGTCTGTGGTGCCACCCGTAACCGTATGGCGAGGCGGATTGACCGGGAGATTGACGACAAGCAGGGGCATGACCTAGAGGAGGAGGTGGCGAATGCGATCAAAATATGGTCGGATGGAGACGGTGGAGAGAGCAGGAAACGCAGTGAGTGATGGAGTGAGGAGGGTTGTGGCATTGCATGCAGGGCGGTGGATTTACAAAATCAGGTGTTTTGATAGGAATGTGTGTGTGCGTGTGTGCGCTGCCTTGTCAGGACGGCTTTTTTTTAGGCAACTCTACTATTGCGTTAGTAGGGATGCCTTCGTGTGTCCTTGTATTTATGCCACAAGGGATGGTTTATCTTGACCTAAGTGAGTGAGGCGGTTCTCGAGGAGGCACACAAGCTAGCTACCGTATTCCTGTGGATGCAAGACCCCCCGCAGTGCAACATCTCAAGGTCTTAAATACGTGGTTTGAAACTTTATTTCGGTATGATTGAGCTATATTCCACCTTTGGGCTGAAAACATTACACCGGTATCTCAGATCGCAAGGAAACAAGAGGGCCGGTTTAAAAAGAGTATCTGCCAAGTCAACGCATGACAATGACAAGTATGACCGCTTGCCTGCCAGGTCAGCTGGGGTATGGAGGCTGAACCCTGGCTCCACGGATCTACCCGCCTTTCTTGTGCCATGCGAAGACCTGATTCTTTTTTCCAGTCGTGTTTATGAATGCGTTGGCACGCGTGCTTTCTCTGTATACACTCCCGTGCTTTCGAGTGGGCAGCGAAATGTTCCCTTATGATAAAAGTTTGGTACGCTGTGCGAGATCCAAGCAAAGCGAAGAAACGGGAGGCGCGAACACGCCGTCAGCACCACCCAGTGTTCCCTTCGATAAACGAGCTCCCTCCATTCTGCACTGGCGCTGGCACCACCATTCCACGACTCCTCGCGCCGTCAGCACCACCCAGGTGTTCCCTTCGATAAATGATGAGCTCCCTCCATTCTGCACTGGCGCTGGCACCACCATTCCACGACTCCTCGCATTGGAAGGAAATAGGTTGTCCAGAAGTATGATGATTGTGTTAGCACAGCCCCTAGACTCCGTCAAGGTTCCTGGTTGGCCTGAGAGAAGTGTGTGCTCCTGCGCGCGGACCTACGGATTCACGGACTCGCTTCCATTGTAGCCCTCCGCGCTCGCGCCCAAGCGCACCCGCTGCGCGCCGAGCAACGATATTCCATCGACGTGGTAGAGCTAGGAAAGTAACGATTAGTACGTTCTCTTTTGTACCGACATTGGGCGTGATATCACCGGGTCGCCTCCTCCTCCTCCTCCTCCGCCGCCGCCCATGCCGCACCAGCCGCGGATGGTTCCGCTGAGCCATCTCCGCCTGCTCTCCGCCGTCGTCGCCGCGCTGGTTCTGTCACCCGCATGTGTGCGCTCCCCGCCACTCGCGCGCGCGCAGCTCTGGGCCAAGTCGCAGCGTGAGTGACTCTTGAGGCGCCTCAAACGCTGCCGCGTTGATCCTGTCGCCCGCATTTTTGCTCTCCCCGCCGCCGCTACTACTAGCGCGCGCGCAGCTCTGTGCCAAGTTGTCGCGCGAGTGCGTCGGGCCGCGCTCCTCGTGCGCGGCTTAGTCATCGTAGGTTCTTTAGTCCGGCCGGGATAGTAGTAAGCTTAAACCCGCGCTTTCTAGGTCGTTGCTACTGTGTTTGTGTGTGTGGCGTCATAGAAATCATAGAATGCAATGCACCGTCTGATATCCCCGGCAGTGGCGTTTCTGACGGAGTGCCAAGCGGCATGGAAGCGCAGTCTGAGCGGATGGGACGCGACCTCCAACTGCAGCGACGCCGTGTTCGTCACATGCGACCAGGACGGCATGCTCACCACTATGTGCGCTCATCGCATGGCATGGCATGGCGTGGCATAGCATGGTGTTGCATTGCAGGCCCGACATGGCATGGTTGGCATGGTGGGCATGGTGTTGCGTAGCATGGTGTGGCATTGGGTGGCGTGGCGTGGCGTGGCGTGGCATGGCATGGGCATGGGCATGGGCATGGACATGGGCATGGGCATGGGCATGGGCATGGGCATGGGCATGGGCATGGGCATGGGCATGGGGATGGGCATGGGCATGGTAGCATCTAACCTCACCATTCTTTCTCGCCCGCGCCCTTTCATTCTTTTATCCCTCATCCCCAACCCTCTCACGCCCTCCCTCCTCGTGCCCCACTCCACACCTCCGCCCGCCCCTGCACGGCCGCCAGGGGCCTCTCATATCCCAGTCACTCAAAGGTATCGCCCGTGTCACCTGTGGTCTCTCCCTGTGGGACTGACTGACACAAGCATCGCCTCCCCCTCTCTCCTCCCTCCCCTTACACCACCTCCGCCCCTGCACGGCTGCCAGGGGGCTCTTATCCCAGTCGCTCACAGGGTTCCTGCCATCATCCGTGGGAGATGCCACACGCCTCTCCAAGCTGTGAGCGCGCATGTTGCTCCATGCCGCCTGTGCCTGCGTCAGTTCTGTGAATCTTCCATATGTTCGCGCATAGGTGCTGAGATGAGAAGCCTTGCTCGCTGCATTCACGTGCGTGTCAACAGGCGCGTGGCTGTCCATCCTCATCTCTATGTGTGTGTGTGTGGTGTGCACGCGCGCGCGTGCGTGTATGCATGTGTTCGTGCGTGTATCCATGCGTGCGTGTGTGTGTCCGTGTGTGTGCATGAATTCCAACAGAGGCTTCTACAACAACATGCTGAGTGGTTCCATTCCAGACACCATCGGCAACCTTCTCTCACTCGAATACTTGTGATCTACCACTCCACACCACACCACACCACGCCACACCACACCGAGCTGCACCTCACCCACTGGCCACAAGTGCAAAACCCCACCCGACGTACAAGTCCGAAGTCTCTTGTGCATGGCATGGAAGCTCCTTCAAGGCATGGCGTGCAAGCACCATGCCACAGGCCGACCAGCCAGCGTGCAGCCATTATCCAACTCGCCCCAGCCATTCTCCCTCCCTTTCGATCTCTCTCCGCGTGCTTCTCTCTCGCCAGTGATCTCTCCGCCAACAACTTCTCAGGAGGCTTGCCTGCCGCTATTGGGAAGCTCTCCTTGCTCACTTACCTGTACGCCTGCGCTTCATTTCCCTTGTCCTCATTGCCCTCATTGCCCTCATTGCCTTCACCTTCCTCTCTCGTGCTTCTCTCACACTTTCCGCAACACTCTATCCCGTCATCCGTGCCCTTCTTTCACCTCCATCACACTCGCCAGTCACACCACCCTCCCGCACTCCCACCACCCTCATTTCGCCACTCCCATCTTCTCACCCTCGCCCCCCACCACCGCCACCACGCATGGCAGGTCGGTGTCTCAGAACCGACTGGGTGGCGTTATCCCAGCACCATCTCCGCACTCACCAACCTGCAGCAGCTGTCAGTCACATGCACGCATGGAATGAAGCATGCATGCATGGACGCATGGTGCATCAACGCATGGTTACATGGATACCTTGTCTCTCTTCAGTTTCCTCTCTTTCTTGCTCCTGCCTTTCGCCCTGCCCCTCCATGCACCCACCTAGACCCACATGCACCCAAATGGACCCGTGTGCTGTGTCCCGGTTCTCCTTTATCTGTGTGTTCCCCCATGGCAGGAGCCTGTACAACAACTCGTTCTCGGGTGCCATCCCCACTGCCATCTATGGGCTCAAGGCCCTCACCGTGCTGTATGCCATGCATGCACGCATCGCATGCACCCATGCATGCAACCATGCACGCACCCATGCATGAGCAGGGAGGTAGGACGCGATTACTTCAAAGGGTCTTTCCCTCACAGTATCTTTATGTTTTGAAGAACCTGCCTCGCCCTGCATTCCCCCCCATTCGTGCATGAGCAGAGAGCTAGGGCGCAACTACTTCACGGGGTCCTTCCCCTCACAGTTCGGTACCCTCACCAACCTTGAGTACCTGTGAGTGAGCCACCCCTCTGCTTTCTCCTCCTGCACGTGCCCGTGCTCCAATCCATGTGCCCGTGCGCCTATGCGCTGATGCCCCGATGTGCCCATGCGCCCGTGTGCCATGTTTTTCGTTTGCATGTGCCGTCCTCCATCCGCGTAGCAGCAGTAAGCACACACGCAGTGAGATTGTTCTCTTTCACACGCTGCCCCCGCCTCCGCGCCCCCGCGTCACCACCTCTTGGGAGCACCCATGCCCCAGCTGCTCCATGTGGCACGTATCCCCCAATATACCCTGCCATGCGGGCATTCATGTGCCATGTGGCATGGCGTTTGGAATGCGTGGGGCATGGCGTGTTGCATGGCGTGGGGCATGGCAGGGAGGCAGGCAACATGGGTCTGACGGGCGAGCTGCACTCGAGTCTGGGCAACTGAAGTATCTGCAGGCGCTGTGAGTCCATGGAGGCAGCACACACAGACAACACAGCAAACACACAGACAGCAGCTGATGAATTTGCATGCCCTCATCATGGAACTGCGTACCATGCATGCAGCCAGCCCAAACCCAAAACTCTGACTTGCTTATATACAACACGAATTTCGGAACACTCTCTCCCCACTTTCCACACACTATGCAATGCGCTGCGCAGGACACAGCACTCATTACCCAGCATTCAACTCAACCCTACTCATGCATGACTCAACCCCCCACTATTCCCTCGTTTCCCCTCCCCACCCATGTCCCCACCAGCTATGCGCGGGAGAACGCCCTGGAGGGCAGCATCCCTGCCACTCTGGGTAGCCTCAGCCGCCTCACCATCATGTAAGCCAGCACCTCCGGAAGTGACTGTCAATCTGACTCAAAACTCGCCTCTGTGTGGGTGGGTCACCTCATGGCCTCAGCGTTGCTGAAAACGCCACGCCAGCAGCTCGCCTAGGTTGACCATTGCCATGGTCAGCTCCATTGCCATGGTCAGCTCCTCATGGCTCCATGAGCGAGATGGGAGGAACTGAGGGAGGAACTGAGGGAGGAACTGAGGGAGGAACTGAGGGAGGAACTGAGGGAGGAACTGAGGGAGGAACTGAGGGAGGAACTGAGGGAGGAACTGAGGGAGGAACTGAGGGAGGAACTTTGGGAGGAACTGAGGGAGGGACTGAGGGAGGGACTGAGGGAGGAACTGAGGGAGGAACTGAGGGAGGAACTGAGGGAGGAAGGAACTGAGGGAGGGACTGAGGGAGGAACTGAGGGAGGAACTGAGGGAGGAACTGAGGGAGGAACTGAGGGAGGAACTGAGGGAGGAACTGAGGGAGGAACTGAGGGAGGAACTGAGGGAGGAAGTGAGGGAGGAAGTGAGGGAGGAACTTTGGGAGGAACTGAGGGAGGGACTGAGGGAGGGACTGAGGGAGGAACTGAGGGAGGAACTGAGGGAGGAACTGAGGGAGGAAGGAACTGAGGGAGGGACTGAGGGAGGAACTGAGGGAGGAACTGAGGGAGGAACTGAGGGAGGAACTGAGGGAGGAACTGAGGGAGGAACTGAGGGAGGAACTGAGGGAGGGACTGAGGGAGGAACTGAGGGAGGAACTGAGGGAGGGACTGAGGGAGGAACTGAGGGAGGGACTGAGGGAGGAACTGAGGGAGGAAGGAACTGAGGGAGGAACTGAGGGAGGAACTGAGGGAGGAACTGAGGGAGGAACTGAGGGAGGGAGGAACTGAGGGAGGAACTGAGGGAGGAACTGAGGGAGGAACTGAGGGAGGAACTGAGGGAGGAACTGAGGGAGGAACTGAGGGAGGAACTGAGGGAGGAACTGAGGGAGGGAGGAACTGAGGGAGGGACTGAGGGAGGAACTGAGGGAGGAAGGAACTGAGGGAGGAACTGAGGGAGGAAGGAACTGAGGGAGGAACTGAGGGAGGGAGGAACTGAGGGAGGAACTGAGGGAGGAACTGAGGGAGGAAGGAACTGAGGGAGGAACTGAGGGAGGAACTGAGGGAGGAACTGAGGGAGGAACTGAGGGAGGAAGGAACTGAGGGAGGAACTGAGGGAGGAAGGAACTGAGGGAGGAACTGAGGGAGGAACTGAGGGAGGAACTGAGGGAGGAACTGAGGGAGGAACTGAGGGAGGGAGGAACTGAGGGAGGAACTGAGGGAGGAACTGAGGGAGGAACTGAGGGAGGAAGGAACTGAGGGAGGAACCAAGGGAGGAACTGAGGGAGGAACTGAGGGAGGAAGGAACTGAGGGAGGAACTGAGGGAGGAACTGAGGGATTAACTTTGGGAGGAACTGAGGGAGGAACTGAGGGAGGAACTGAGGGAGGAACTGAGGGAGGAACTGAGGGAGGAAGGAACTGAGGGAGGAACTGAGGGAGGAACTGAGGGAGGAACTGAGGGAGGAACTGAGGGAGGAAGGAACTGAGGGAGGGACTGAGGGAGGAACTGAGGGAGGAACTGAGGGAGGAACTGAGGGAGGAACTGAGGGAGGAACTGAGGGAGGAACTGAGGGAGGAACTGAGGGAGGAACTGAGGGAGGAAGTGAGGGAGGAAGTGAGGGAGGAACTTTGGGAGGAACTGAGGGAGGGACTGAGGGAGGGACTGAGGGAGGAACTGAGGGAGGAACTGAGGGAGGAACTGAGGGAGGAAGGAACTGAGGGAGGGACTGAGGGAGGAACTGAGGGAGGAACTGAGGGAGGAACTGAGGGAGGAACTGAGGGAGGAACTGAGGGAGGAACTGAGGGAGGAACTGAGGGAGGGACTGAGGGAGGAACTGAGGGAGGAACTGAGGGAGGGACTGAGGGAGGAACTGAGGGAGGGACTGAGGGAGGAACTGAGGGAGGAAGGAACTGAGGGAGGAACTGAGGGAGGAACTGAGGGAGGAACTGAGGGAGGAACTGAGGGAGGGAGGAACTGAGGGAGGAACTGAGGGAGGAACTGAGGGAGGAACTGAGGGAGGAACTGAGGGAGGAAGGAACTGAGGGAGGAACTGAGGGAGGAACTGAGGGAGGAACTGAGGGAGGGAGGAACTGAGGGAGGGACTGAGGGAGGAACTGAGGGAGGAAGGAACTGAGGGAGGAACTGAGGGAGGAAGGAACTGAGGGAGGAACTGAGGGAGGGAGGAACTGAGGGAGGGACTGAGGGAGGAACTGAGGGAGGAAGGAACTGAGGGAGGAACTGAGGGAGGAACTGAGGGAGGAACTGAGGGAGGAACTGAGGGAGGAAGGAACTGAGGGAGGAACTGAGGGAGGAAGGAACTGAGGGAGGAACTGAGGGAGGAACTGAGGGAGGAACTGAGGGAGGAACTGAGGGAGGAACTGAGGGAGGGAGGAACTGAGGGAGGAACTGAGGGAGGAACTGAGGGAGGAACTGAGGGAGGAGGAACTGAGGGAGGAACCAAGGAGGAACTGAGGGAGGAACTGAGGGAGGAAGGAACTGAGGGAGGACTGAGGGAGGAACTGAGGGATTAACTTTGGGAGGAACTGAGGGAGGAACTGAGGGAGGAACTGAGGGAGGAACTGAGGGAGGAACTGAGGGAGGAAGGAACTGAGGAAGAACTGAGGGAGGAACTGAGGGAGGAACTGAGGAGGAAGGAACTGAGGGAGGGACTGAGGGAGGAACTGAGGGAGGAACTGAGGGAGAAATTGAGGGAGGAACTGAGGGAGGAACTGAGGGAGGAACTGAGGGAGGGACTGAGGGAGGGACTGAGGGAGGAACTGAGGGAGGAACTGAGGGAGGGACTGAGGGAGGGACTGAGGGAGGAACTGAGGGAGGGACTGAGGGAGGAACTGAGGAAGGAACCAAGGGAGGAACTGAGGGAGGAACTGAGGGAGGAAGGAACTGAGGGAGGAACTGAGGGAGGAAGGAACTGAGGGAGGAACTGAGGGAGGAACTGAGGGAGGAACTGAGGGAGGAACTGAGGGAGGGAGGAACTGAGGGAGGAACTGAGGGAGGAACTGAGGGAGGAAGGAACTGAGGGAGGAACTGAGGGAGGAACTGAGGGAGGAAGGAACTGAGGGAGGAACCAAGGGAGGAACTGAGGGAGGAACTGAGGGAGGAACTGAGGGAGGAAGGAACTGAGGGAGGAACCAAGGGAGGAACTGAGGGAGGAACTGAGGGAGGAACTGAGGGAGGAAATGATGGAGGAACTGAGGGAGGAACTGAGGGAGGAAGGAACTGAGGGAGGAACTGAGGGAGGAACTGAGGGAGGAACTGAGGGAGGAACTGAGGGAGGAACTGAGGGAGGAACTGAGGGAGGAACTGAGGGAGGAACTGAGGGAGGAACTGAGGGAGGAACTGAGGGAGGAACTGAGGGAGGAACTGAGGGAGGAACTGAGGGAGGAACTGAGGGAGGAACTGAGGGAGGAACTGAGGGAGGAAGGAACTGAGGGAGGAACTGAGGGAGGAACTGAGGGAGGAACTGAGGGAGGAAGGAACTGAGGGAGGAACTGAGGGAGTAACTGAGGAGGAACTGAGGGAGGAACTGAGGGAGGAAGGAACTGAGGGAGGAACTGAGGGAGGAACTGAGGGAGGAACTGAGGGAGGAAGGAACTGAGGGAGGAACTGAGGGAGGAACTGAGGGAGGAACTGAGGGAGGAACTGAGGGAGGAACTGAGGGAGGAACTGAGGGAGGAACTGAGGGAGGAACTGAGGGAGGAACTGAGGGAGGGACTGAGGGAGGAACTGAGGGAGGAACTGAGGGAGGAACTGAGGGAGGAACTGAGGGAGGAACTGAGGGAGGAACTGAGGGAGGAACTGAGGGAGGAACTGAGGGAGGAACTGAGGGAGGAACTGAGGGAGGAACTGAGGGAGGAACTGAGGGAGGAACTGAGGGAGGAACTGAGGGAGGAACTGAGGGAGGAACTGAGGGAGGAACTGAGGGAGGAACTGAGGGAGGAACTGAGGGAGGAACTGAGGGAGGAACTGAGGGAGGAACTGAGGGAGGAACTGAGGGAGGAACTGAGGGAGGAACTGAGGGAGGAAGGAACTGAGGGAGGAACTGAGGGAGGAACTGAGGGAGGAAGGAACTGAGGGAGGAACTGAGGGAGGAACTGAGGGAGGGAGGAACTGAGGGAGGAACTGAGGGAGGAAGGAACTGAGGGAGGAACTGAGGGAGGAACTGAGGGAGGAACTGAGGGAGGAACTGAGGGAGGAACTGAGGGAGGAACTGAGGGAGGAACTGAGGGAGGAAGGAACTGAGGGAGGAACTGAGGGAGGGACTGAGGGAGGAACTGAGGGAGGAACTGAGGGAGGAACTGAGGGAGGAAGGAACTGAGGGAGGAACTGAGGGAGGAACTGAGGGAGGAAGGAACTGAGGGAGGAACTGAGGGAGGAACTGAGGGAGGGAGGAACTGAGGGAGGAACTGAGGGAGGAAGGAACTGAGGGAGGAACTGAGGGAGGAACTGAGGGAGGAAGGAACTGAGGGAGGAACCGAGGGAGGAACCGAGGGAGAACTGAGGGAGGAACTGAGGGAGGAACTGAGGGAGGAACTGAGGGAGGAACTGAGGGAGGAACTGAGGGAGGAACTGAGGGAGGAACTGAGGGAGGGAGGAACTGAGGGAGGAACTGAGGGAGGAACTGAGGGAGGAACTGAGGGAGGAACTGAGGGAGGAACTGAGGGAGGAAGGAACTGAGGGAGGAACTGAGGGAGGAACTGAGGGAGGAACTGAGGGAGGAACTGAGGGAGGAACTGAGGGAGGAACTGAGGGAGGAACTGAGGGAGGAACTGAGGGAGGAAGGAACTGAGGGAGGAACTGAGGGAGGAACTGAGGGAGGAACTGAGGGAGGAACTGAGGGAGGAACTGAGGGAGGGAGGAACTGAGGGAGGAAGGAACTGAGGGAGGAACTGAGGGAGGAACTGAGGGAGGAAGGAACTGAGGGAGGAACTGAGGGAGGAACTGAGGGAGGAACTGAGGGAGGAAGGAACTGAGGGAGGAACTGAGGGAGGAACTGAGGGAGGAACTGAGGGAGGAACTGAGGGAGGAACTGAGGGAGGAACTGAGGGAGGAAGGAACTGAGGGAGGAACTGAGGGAGGAACTGAGGGAGGAACTGAGGGAGGAACTGAGGGAGGAACTGAGGGAGGAACTGAGGGAGGAACTGAGGGAGGAACTGAGGGAGGAACTTTGGGAGGAACTGAGGGAGGAACTGAGGGAGGAACTGAGGGAGGAACTGAGGGAGGAAGGAACTGAGGGAGGAACTGAGGGAGGAACTGAGGGAGGAAGGAACTGAGGGAGGGACTGAGGGAGGAACTGAGGGAGGAACTGAGGGAGGAACTGAGGGAGGAACTGAGGGAGGAAGGAACTGAGGGAGGAACCAAGGGAGGAACTGAGGGAGGAACTGAGGGAGGAACTGAGGGAGGAACTGAGGGAGGAACTGAGGGAGGAACTGAGGGAGGAACTGAGGGAGGAACTGAGGGAGGAACTGAGGGAGGAAGGAACTGAGGGAGGAACTGAGGGAGGAACTGAGGGAGGAACTGAGGGAGGGAGGAACTGAGGGAGGAACTGAGGGAGGGGGAACTGAGGGAGGAACAGAGGGAGGAGGAACTGAGGGAGGAACTGAGGGAGGGAGGAACTGAGGGAGGAACTGAGGGAGGAACTGAGGGAGGGACTGAGGGAGGAACTGAGGGAGGAACTGAGGGAGGAACTGAGGGAGGAAGGAACTGAGGGAGGAACCAAGGGAGGAACTGAGGGAGGAACTGAGGGATTAACTTTGGGAGGAACTGAGGGAGGAACTGAGGGAGGAACTGAGGGATTAACTTTGGGAGGAACTGAGGGAGGAACTGAGGGAGGAACTGAGGGAGGAACTGAGGGAGGAACTGAGGGAGGGAGGAACTGAGGGAGGAACTGAGGGAGGAACTGAGGGAGGAACTGAGGAAAGGAGGGAGGAGGGAGGAACTGAGGGAGGAACTGAGGGAGGAACTGAGGGAGGAACTGAGGGAGGGAGGAACTGAGGGAGGAACTGAGGGAGGAACTGAGGGAGGAACTGAGGGAGGACTGAGGGAGGAACTGAGAGGAGGAACTGAGAAGGAACCAAGGGAGGAACTGAGGGAGGAACTGAGGGAGGAAGGAACTGAGGGAGGAACTGAGGGAGGAAGGAACTGAGGGAGGAACTGAGGGAGGAACTGAGGGAGGAACTGAGGGAGGAACTGAGGGAGGAACTGAGGGAGGAACTGAGGGAGGAACTGAGGGAGGAAGGAACTGAGGGAGGAACTGAGGGAGGAAGGAACTGAGGGAGGAACCAAGGGAGGAACTGAGGGAGGAACTGAGGGAGGAACTGAGGGAGGAGAGAACTGAGGGAGGAACCAAGGGAGGAACTGAGGGAGGAACTGAGGGAGGAACTGAGGGAGGAAATGATGGAGGAACTGAGGGAGGAACTGAGGGAGGAAGGAACTGAGGGAGGAACTGAGGGAGGAACTGAGGGAGGAACTGAGGGAGGAACTGAGGGAGGAACTGAGGGAGGAACTGAGGGAGGAACTGAGGGAGGAACTGAGGGAGGAACTGAGGGAGGAACTGAGGGAGGAACTGAGGGAGGAACTGAGGGAGGAACTGAGGGAGGAACTGAGGGAGGAACTGAGGGAGGAACTGAGGGAGGAACTGAGGGAGGAACTGAGGGAGGAACTGAGGGAGGAAGGAACTGAGGGAGGAACTGAGGGAGGAACTGAGGGAGGAACTGAGGGAGGAACTGAGGGAGGAAGGAACTGAGGGAGGAACTGAGGGAGGAACTGAGGGAGGAACTGAGGGAGGAACTGAGGGAGGAACTGAGGGAGGAACTGAGGGAGGAACTGAGGGAGGAACTGAGGGAGGAACTGAGGGAGGAACTGAGGGAGGAACTGAGGGAGGAACTGAGGGAGGAACTGAGGGAGGAACTGAGGGAGGAACTGAGGGAGGAACTGAGGGAGGAACTGAGGGAGGAACTGAGGGAGGAACTGAGGGAGGAACTGAGGGAGGAAGGAACTGAGGGAGGAACTGAGGGAGGAACTGAGGGAGGAAGGAACTGAGGGAGGAACTGAGGGAGGAACTGAGGGAGGGAGGAACTGAGGGAGGAACTGAGGGAGGAAGGAACTGAGGGAGGAACTGAGGGAGGAACTGAGGGAGGAACTGAGGGAGGAACTGAGGGAGGAACTGAGGGAGGAACTGAGGGAGGAAGGAACTGAGGGAGGAACTGAGGGAGGAACTGAGGGAGGAACTGAGGGAGGAAGGAACTGAGGGAGGAACTGAGGGAGGAACTGAGGGAGGAACTGAGGGAGGAACTGAGGGAGGAACTGAGGGAGGAACTGAGGGAGGAACTGAGGGAGGAACTGAGGGAGGAACTGAGGGAGGGACTGAGGGAGGAACTGAGGGAGGAACTGAGGGAGGAACTGAGGGAGGAACTGAGGGAGGAACTGAGGGAGGAACTGAGGGAGGAACTGAGGGAGGAACTGAGGGAGGAACTGAGGGAGGAACTGAGGGAGGAACTGAGGGAGGAACTGAGGGAGGAACTGAGGGAGGAACTGAGGGAGGAACTGAGGGAGGAACTGAGGGAGGAACTGAGGGAGGAACTGAGGGAGGAACTGAGGGAGGAACTGAGGGAGGAACTGAGGGAGGAACTGAGGGAGGAACTGAGGGAGGAACTGAGGGAGGAAGGAACTGAGGGAGGAACTGAGGGAGGAACTGAGGGAGGAAGGAACTGAGGGAGGAACTGAGGGAGGAACTGAGGGAGGGAGGAACTGAGGGAGGAACTGAGGGAGGAAGGAACTGAGGGAGGAACTGAGGGAGGAACTGAGGGAGGAACTGAGGGAGGAACTGAGGGAGGAACTGAGGGAGGAACTGAGGGAGGAACTGAGGGAGGAAGGAACTGAGGGAGGAACTGAGGGAGGAAGGAACTGAGGGAGGAACTGAGGGAGGAACTGAGGGAGGAACTGAGGGAGGAACTGAGGGAGGAACTGAGGGAGGAAGGAACTGAGGGAGGAACTGAGGGAGGAACTGAGGGAGGGAGGAACTGAGGGAGGAACTGAGGGAGGAAGGAACTGAGGGAGGAACTGAGGGAGGAACTGAGGGAGGAAGGAACTGAGGGAGGAACTGAGGGAGGAACTGAGGGAGGAACTGAGGGAGGAACTGAGGGAGGAACTGAGGGAGGAACTGAGGGAGGAACTGAGGGAGGAACTGAGGGAGGAACTGAGGGAGGAAGGAACTGAGGGAGGAACTGAGGGAGGAACTGAGGGAGGAACTGAGGGAGGAACTGAGGGAGGAACTGAGGGAGGAACTGAGGGAGGAACTGAGGGAGGAACTGAGGGAGGAACTGAGGGAGGAAGGAACTGAGGGAGGAACTGAGGGAGGAACTGAGGGAGGAACTGAGGGAGGAACTGAGGGAGGAACTGAGGGAGGAACTGAGGGAGGAACTGAGGGAGGAACTGAGGGAGGAAGGAACTGAGGGAGGAACTGAGGGAGGAACTGAGGGAGGAACTGAGGGAGGAACTGAGGGAGGAACTGAGGGAGGGAGGAACTGAGGGAGGAAGGAACTGAGGGAGGAACTGAGGGAGGAACTGAGGGAGGAAGGAACTGAGGGAGGAACTGAGGGAGGAACTGAGGGAGGAACTGAGGGAGGAAGGAACTGAGGGAGGAACTGAGGGAGGAACTGAGGGAGGAACTGAGGGAGGAAGGAACTGAGGGAGGAACTGAGGGAGGAACTGAGGGAGGAACTGAGGGAGGAACTGAGGGAGGAACTGAGGGAGGAACTGAGGGAGGAACTGAGGGAGGAACTGAGGGAGGAACTGAGGGAGGAACTGAGGGAGGAACTGAGGGAGGAACTGAGGGAGGAACTGAGGGAGGAACTGAGGGAGGAACTGAGGGAGGAACTGAGGGAGGAACTTTGGGAGGAACTGAGGGAGGAACTGAGGGAGGAACTGAGGGAGGAACTGAGGGAGGAAGGAACTGAGGGAGGAACTGAGGGAGGAACTGAGGGAGGAAGGAACTGAGGGAGGGACTGAGGGAGGAACTGAGGGAGGAACTGAGGGAGGAACTGAGGGAGGAACTGAGGGAGGAAGGAACTGAGGGAGGAACCAAGGGAGGAACTGAGGGAGGAACTGAGGGAGGAACTGAGGGAGGAACTGAGGGAGGAACTGAGGGAGGAACTGAGGGAGGAACTGAGGGAGGAACTGAGGGAGGAAGGAACTGAGGGAGGAACTGAGGGAGGAACTGAGGGAGGAACTGAGGGAGGAACTGAGGGAGGAACTGAGGGAGGGAGGAACTGAGGGAGGAACAGAGGGACTGAGGGAGGAACTGAGGGAGGAACTGAGGGAGGAAGGAACTGAGGGAGGAACTGAGGGAGGAACTGAGGGAGGGACTGAGGGAGGAACTGAGGGAGGAACTGAGGGAGGAACTGAGGGAGGAAGGAACTGAGGGGAGGAACCAAGGGAGGAACTGAGGGAGGAACTGAGGGAGGGAGGAACTGAGGGAGGAACTGAGGGAGGAACTGAGGGATTAACTTTGGGAGGAACTGAGGGAGGAACTGAGGGAGGAACTGAGGGAGGAACTGAGGGAGGAACTGAGGGAGGAAGGAACTGAGGGAGGAACTGAGGGAGGAACTGAGGGAGGAACTGAGGGAGGAAGGAACTGAGGGAGGGACTGAGGGAGGAACTGAGGGAGGAACTGAGGGAGAAATTGAGGGAGGAACTGAGGGAGGAACTGAGGGAGGAACTGAGGGAGGGACTGAGGGAGGGACTGAGGGAGGAACTGAGGGAGGAACTGAGGGAGGGACTGAGGGAGGGACTGAGGGAGGAACTGAGGGAGGGACTGAGGGAGGAACTGAGGAAGGAACCAAGGGAGGAACTGAGGGAGGAACTGAGGGAGGAAGGAACTGAGGGAGGAACTGAGGGAGGAAGGAACTGAGGGAGGAACTGAGGGAGGAACTGAGGGAGGAACTGAGGGAGGAACTGAGGGAGGGAGGAACTGAGGGAGGAACTGAGGGAGGAACTGAGGGAGGAAGGAACTGAGGGAGGAACTGAGGGAGGAAGGAACTGAGGGAGGAACCAAGGGAGGAACTGAGGGAGGAACTGAGGGAGGAACTGAGGGAGGAAATGATGGAGGAACTGAGGGAGGAACTGAGGGAGGAAGGAACTGAGGGAGGAACTGAGGGAGGAACTGAGGGAGGAACTGAGGGAGGAACTGAGGGAGGAACTGAGGGAGGAACTGAGGGAGGAACTGAGGGAGGAACTGAGGGAGGAACTGAGGGAGGAACTGAGGGAGGAACTGAGGGAGGAACTGAGGGAGGAACTGAGGGAGGAACTGAGGGAGGAACTGAGGGAGGAACTGAGGGAGGAACTGAGGGAGGAAGGAACTGAGGGAGGAACTGAGGGAGGAACTGAGGGAGGAACTGAGGGAGGAACTGAGGGAGGAACTGAGGGAGGAACTGAGGGAGGAAGGAACTGAGGGAGGAACTGAGGGAGGAACTGAGGGAGGAACTGAGGGAGGAAGGAACTGAGGGAGGAACTGAGGGAGGAACTGAGGGAGGAACTGAGGGAGGAACTGAGGGAGGAACTGAGGGAGGAACTGAGGGAGGAACTGAGGGAGGAACTGAGGGAGGAACTGAGGGAGGAACTGAGGGAGGAACTGAGGGAGGAACTGAGGGAGGGACTGAGGGAGGAACTGAGGGAGGAACTGAGGGAGGAACTGAGGGAGGAACTGAGGGAGGAACTGAGGGAGGAACTGAGGGAGGAACTGAGGGAGGAACTGAGGGAGGAACTGAGGGAGGAACTGAGGGAGGAACTGAGGGAGGAACTGAGGGAGGAACTGAGGGAGGAACTGAGGGAGGAACTGAGGGAGGAACTGAGGGAGGAACTGAGGGAGGAACTGAGGGAGGAACTGAGGGAGGAACTGAGGGAGGAAGGAACTGAGGGAGGAACTGAGGGAGGAACTGAGGGAGGAACTGAGGGAGGAACTGAGGGAGGAACTGAGGGAGGAACTGAGGGAGGAACTGAGGGAGGAACTGAGGGAGGAACTGAGGGAGGAACTGAGGGAGGAACTGAGGGAGGAACTGAGGGAGGAACTGAGGGAGGAACTGAGGGAGGAACTGAGGGAGGAACTGAGGGAGGAAGGAACTGAGGGAGGAACTGAGGGAGGAACTGAGGGAGGAACTGAGGGAGGAACTGAGGGAGGAACTGAGGGAGGAAGGAACTGAGGGAGGAACTGAGGGAGGAACTGAGGGAGGAACTGAGGGAGGGAGGAACTGAGGGAGGAACTGAGGGAGGAACTGAGGGAGGAACTGAGGGAGGAACTGAGGGAGGAACTGAGGGAGGAAGGAACTGAGGGAGGAACTGAGGGAGGAACTGAGGGAGGAACTGAGGGAGGAACTGAGGGAGGAACTGAGGGAGGAACTGAGGGAGGAACTGAGGGAGGAAGGAACTGAGGGAGGGAGGAACTGAGGGAGGAAGGAACTGAGGGAGGGAGGAACTGAGGGAGGAACTGAGGGAGGAAGGAACTGAGGGAGGAACTGAGGGAGGAACTGAGGGAGGAACTGAGGGAGGAAGGAACTGAGGGAGGAACTGAGGGAGGAACTGAGGGAGGAACTGAGGGAGGAACTGAGGGAGGAACTGAGGGAGGAAGGAACTGAGGGAGGAACTGAGGGAGGAACTGAGGGAGGAACTGAGGGAGGAACTGAGGGAGGAACTGAGGGAGGAACTGAGGGAGGAACTGAGGGAGGAACTGAGGGAGGAACTGAGGGAGGAACTGAGGGAGGAACTGAGGGAGGAACTGAGGGAGGAACTGAGGGAGGAACTGAGGGAGGAACTGAGGGAGGAACTGAGGGAGGAACTGAGGGAGGAACTGAGGGAGGAAGGAACTGAGGGAGGAACTGAGGGAGGAACTGAGGGAGGGACTGAGGGAGGAACTGAGGGAGGAACTGAGGGAGGAACTGAGGGAGGAACTGAGGGAGGAAGGAACTGAGGGAGGAACTGAGGGAGGAACCAAGGGAGGAACTGAGGGAGGAACTGAGGGAGGAACTGAGGGAGGAACTGAGGGAGGAACTGAGGGAGGAACTGAGGGAGGGAGGAACTGAGGGAGGAACAGAGGGACTGAGGGAGGAACTGAGGGAGGAACTGAGGGAGGAAGGAACTGAGGGAGGAACTGAGGGAGGAACTGAGGGAGGGACTGAGGGAGGAACTGAGGGAGGAACTGAGGGAGGAACTGAGGGAGGAACTGAGGGAGGAACTGAGGGAGGAACTGAGGGAGGAACTGAGGGAGGAACTGAGGGAGGGACTGAGGGAGGAACTGAGGGAGGAACTGAGGGAGGAACTGAGGGAGGAACTGAGGGAGGAAGGAACTGAGGGAGGAACTGAGGGAGGAACTGAGGGAGGAACTGAGGGAGGAACTGAGGGAGGAACTGAGGGAGGAACTGAGGGAGGAACTGAGGGAGGAACTGAGGGAGGAACTGAGGGAGGAACTGAGGGAGGAACTGAGGGAGGAACTGAGGGAGGAACTGAGGGAGGAACTGAGGGAGGAACTGAGGGAGGAACTGAGGGAGGAACTGAGGGAGGAACTGAGGGAGGAAGGAACTGAGGGAGGAACTGAGGGAGGAACTGAGGGAGGAACTGAGGGAGGAACTGAGGGAGGAACTGAGGGAGGAAGGAACTGAGGGAGGGACTGAGGGAGGAACTGAGGGAGGAACTGAGGGAGAAATTGAGGGAGGAACTGAGGGAGGAACTGAGGGAGGAACTGAGGGAGGGACTGAGGGAGGGACTGAGGGAGGAACTGAGGGAGGAACTGAGGGAGGGACTGAGGGAGGGACTGAGGGAGGAACTGAGGGAGGGACTGAGGGAGGAACTGAGGAAGGAACCAAGGGAGGAACTGAGGGAGGAACTGAGGGAGGAAGGAACTGAGGGAGGAACTGAGGGAGGAAGGAACTGAGGGAGGAACTGAGGGAGGAACTGAGGGAGGAACTGAGGGAGGAACTGAGGGAGGGAGGAACTGAGGGAGGAACTGAGGGAGGAACTGAGGGAGGAAGGAACTGAGGGAGGAACTGAGGGAGGAACTGAGGGAGGAAGGAACTGAGGGAGGAACCAAGGGAGGAACTGAGGGAGGAACTGAGGGAGGAACTGAGGGAGGAAGGAACTGAGGGAGGAACCAAGGGAGGAACTGAGGGAGGAACTGAGGGAGGAACTGAGGGAGGAAATGATGGAGGAACTGAGGGAGGAACTGAGGGAGGAAGGAACTGAGGGAGGAACTGAGGGAGGAACTGAGGGAGGAACTGAGGGAGGAACTGAGGGAGGAACTGAGGGAGGAACTGAGGGAGGAACTGAGGGAGGAACTGAGGGAGGAACTGAGGGAGGAACTGAGGGAGGAACTGAGGGAGGAACTGAGGGAGGAACTGAGGGAGGAACTGAGGGAGGAACTGAGGGAGGAAGGAACTGAGGGAGGAACTGAGGGAGGAACTGAGGGAGGAACTGAGGGAGGAAGGAACTGAGGGAGGAACTGAGGGAGGAACTGAGGGAGGAACTGAGGGAGGAACTGAGGGAGGAACTGAGGGAGGAACTGAGGGAGGAAGGAACTGAGGGAGGAACTGAGGGAGGAACTGAGGGAGGAACTGAGGGAGGAACTGAGGGAGGAACTGAGGGAGGAACTGAGGGAGGAACTGAGGGAGGAACTGAGGGAGGAACTGAGGGAGGAACTGAGGGAGGAACTGAGGGAGGAACTGAGGGAGGAACTGAGGGAGGAACTGAGGGAGGAACTGAGGGAGGAACTGAGGGAGGAACTGAGGGAGGAACTGAGGGAGGAACTGAGGGAGGAACTGAGGGAGGAACTGAGGGAGGAAGGAACTGAGGGAGGAACTGAGGGAGGAACTGAGGGAGGAACTGAGGGAGGAACTGAGGGAGGAACTGAGGGAGGAACTGAGGGAGGAACTGAGGGAGGAACTGAGGGAGGAACTGAGGGAGGAACTGAGGGAGGAACTGAGGGAGGAACTGAGGGAGGAACTGAGGGAGGAACTGAGGGAGGAACTGAGGGAGGAAGGAACTGAGGGAGGAACTGAGGGAGGAACTGAGGGAGGAACTGAGGGAGGAACTGAGGGAGGAACTGAGGGAGGAACTGAGGGAGGAACTGAGGGAGGAACTGAGGGAGGAAGGAACTGAGGGAGGAACTGAGGGAGGAACTGAGGGAGGAAGGAACTGAGGGAGGAACTGAGGGAGGAACTGAGGGAGGGAGGAACTGAGGGAGGAACTGAGGGAGGAAGGAACTGAGGGAGGAACTGAGGGAGGAACTGAGGGAGGAAGGAACTGAGGGAGGAACCGATGGAGGAACTGAGGGAGGAACTGAGGGAGGAACTGAGGGAGGAACTGAGGGAGGAACTGAGGGAGGAACTGAGGGAGGAAGGAACTGAGGGAGGAACTGAGGGAGGAAGGAACTGAGGGAGGAACTGAGGGAGGAACTGAGGGAGGAACTGAGGGAGGAAGGAACTGAGGGAGGAACTGAGGGAGGAACTGAGGGAGGAACTGAGGGAGGAACTGAGGGAGGAACTGAGGGAGGAAGGAACTGAGGGAGGAACTGAGGGAGGAACTGAGGGAGGAACTGAGGGAGGAAGGAACTGAGGGAGGAACTGAGGGAGGAACTGAGGGAGGAACTGAGGGAGGAACTGAGGGAGGAACTGAGGGAGGGAGGAACTGAGGGAGGAAGGAACTGAGGGAGGGAGGAACTGAGGGAGGAACTGAGGGAGGAAGGAACTGAGGGAGGAACTGAGGGAGGAACTGAGGGAGGAACTGAGGGAGGAACTGAGGGAGGAACTGAGGGAGGAAGGAACTGAGGGAGGAACTGAGGGAGGAACTGAGGGAGGAACTGAGGGAGGAACTGAGGGAGGAACTGAGGGAGGAACTGAGGGAGGAACTGAGGGAGGAACTGAGGGAGGAACTGAGGGAGGAACTGAGGGAGGAACTGAGGGAGGAACTGAGGGAGGAACTGAGGGAGGAACTGAGGGAGGAACTGAGGGAGGAACTGAGGGAGGAACTGAGGGAGGAACTGAGGGAGGAACTGAGGGAGGAACTGAGGGAGGAACTGAGGGAGGAACTGAGGGAGGAACTGAGGGAGGGACTGAGGGAGGAACTGAGGGAGGAACTGAGGGAGGGACTGAGGGAGGGACTGAGGGAGGAACTGAGGGAGGGACTGAGGGAGGAACTGAGGGAGGAAGGAACTGAGGGAGGAACTGAGGGAGGAAGGAACTGAGGGAGGAACTGAGGGAGGAACTGAGGGAGGAACTGAGGGAGGAACTGAGGGAGGAACTGAGGGAGGGAGGAACTGAGGGAGGAACTGAGGGAGGAACTGAGGGAGGAACTGAGGGAGGAACTGAGGGAGGAACTGAGGGAGGAACTGAGGGAGGAACTGAGGGAGGGAGGAACTGAGGGAGGGACTGAGGGAGGAACTGAGGGAGGAAGGAACTGAGGGAGGAAATAACTGAGGGAGGAACTGATGGACGAACTGAGGGAGGAAGGAACTGAGGGAGGAACTGAGGGAGGAACTGAGGGAGGAAGGAACTGAGGGAGGAACTGAGGGAGGAACTGAGGGAGGAACTGAGGGAGGAACTGAGGGAGGAACTGAGGGAGGGACTGAGGGAGGAACTGAGGGAGGAACTGAGGGAGGAACTGAGGGAGGGACTGAGGGAGGAAGGAACTGAGGGAGGAACTGAGGGAGGAACTGAGGGAGGAACTGAGGGAGGGAGGAACTGAGGGAGGAACTGAGGGAGGAACTGAGGGAGGAACTGAGGGAGGAACTGAGGGAGGAACTGAGGGAGGAACTGAGGGAGGAACTGAGGGAGGGAGGAACTGAGGGAGGGACTGAGGGAGGAACTGAGGGAGGAAGGAACTGAGGGAGGAACTGAGGGAGGAAGGAACTGAGGGAGGAACTGAGGGAGGAAGGAACTGAGGGAGGAACTGAGGGAGGAAGGAACTGAGGGAGGAACTGAGGGAGGAACTGAGGGAGGAACTGAGGGAGGGAGGAACTGAGGGAGGAACTGAGGGAGGAACTGAGGGAGGAACTGAGGGAGGAACTGAGGGAGGAACTGAGGGAGGAACTGAGGGAGGGAGGAACTGAGGGAGGAAGGAACTGAGGGAGGAACTGAGGGAGGAACTGAGGGAGGAAGGAACTGAGGGAGGAACTGAGGGAGGAACTGAGGGAGGGAGGAACTGAGGGAGGAAGGAACTGAGGGAGGAACTGAGGGAGGAACTGAGGGAGGAACTGAGGGAGGAACTGAGGGAGGAACTGAGGGAGGAACTGAGGGAGGAACTGAGGGAGGAACTGAGGGAGGAACTGAGGGAGGAACTGAGGGAGGAACTGAGGGAGGAACTGAGGGAGGAACTGAGGGAGGAAGGAACTGAGGGAGGAACTGAGGGAGGAACTGAGGGAGGAACTGAGGGAGGAACTGAGGGAGGAACTGAGGGAGGAACTGAGGGAGGAAGGAACTGAGGGAGGAACTGAGGGAGGAACTGAGGGAGGAACTGAGGGAGGAACTGAGGGAGGAAGGAACTGAGGGAGGAACTGAGGGAGGAAGGAACTGAGGGAGGAACTGAGGGAGGAACTGAGGGAGGAAGGAACTGAGGGAGGGACTGAGGGAGGAACTGAGGGAGGAACTGAGGGAGGAAGGAACTGAGGGAGGAACTGAGGGAGGAACTGAGGGAGGAAGGAACTGAGGGAGGAACTGAGGGAGGAACTGAGGGAGGAACTGAGGGAGGAAGGAACTGAGGGAGGAACTGAGGGAGGAACTGAGGGAGGAACTGAGGGAGGAACTGAGGGAGGAACTGAGGGAGGAACTGAGGGAGGAACTGAGGGAGGAACTGAGGGAGGAACTGAGGGAGGAACTGAGGGAGGAACTGAGGGAGGAACTGAGGGAGGAACTTTGGGAGGAACTGAGGGAGGAACTGAGGGAGGAACTGAGGGAGGAACTGAGGGAGGAAGGAACTGAGGGAGGGACTGAGGGAGGAACTGAGGGAGGAACTGAGGGAGGAACTGAGGGAGGAACTGAGGGAGGAACTGAGGGAGGAACTGAGGGAGGGACTGAGGGAGGGACTGAGGGAGGAACTGAGGGAGGAACTGAGGGAGGAACTGAGGGAGGGAGGAACTGAGGGAGGAACTGAGGGAGGGACTGAGGGAGGAACTGAGGGAGGAAGGAACTGAGGGAGGAACTGAGGGAGGAAGGAACTGAGGGAGGAACTGAGGGAGGAACTGAGGGAGGAACTGAGGGAGGAACTGAGGGAGGAACTGAGGGAGGAACTGAGGGAGGAACTGAGGGAGGGACTGAGGGAGGGACTGAGGGAGGAACTGAGGGAGGAACTGAGGGAGGAACTGAGGGAGGGACTGAGGGAGGAACTGAGGGAGGAAGGAACTGAGGGAGGAACTGAGGGAGGAACTGAGGGAGGAACTGAGGGAGGGACTGAGGGAGGAACTGAGGGAGGAACTGAGGGAGGAACTGAGGGAGGAACTGAGGGAGGAACTGAGGGAGGAACTGAGGGAGGAACTGAGGGAGGGAGGAACTGAGGGAGGGACTGAGGGAGGAACTGAGGGAGGAACTGAGGGAGGAACTGAGGGAGGAACTGAACGAGGAACTGAGGGAGGAACTGAGGGAGGAACTGAGGGAGGAACTGAGGGAGGAACTGAGGGAGGAACTGAGGGAGGGACTGAGGGAGGAACTGAGGGAGGAACTGAGGGAGGAACTGAGGGAGGAAGGAACTGAGGGAGGGACTGAGGGAGGGACTGAGGGAGGGACTGAGGGAGGGACTGAGGGAGGAACTGAGGGAGGGACTGAGGGAGGGACTGAGGGAGGGACTGAGGGAGGGACTGAGGGAGGGACTGAGGGGATGACTGAGGGAGGGACTGAGGGAGGGACTGAGGGAGGGACTGAGGGAGGGACTGAGGGAGGAACTGAGGGAGGGACTGAGGGAGGGACTGAGGGAGGGACTGAGGGAGGAACTGAGGGAGGGACTGAGGGAGGGACTGAGGGAGGGACTGAGGGAGGGACTGAGGGAGGGACTGAGGGAGGGACTGAGGGAGGGACTGAGGGAGGGACTGAGGGAGCTCTTCTTTGCTCCGCTCCACGCCATCTCCTGCCTGCTTTCCTTTCCAATTCTCGTCAGACTCCGTCAATTTGTCAGTCAAACATATGCAAAGCAAGTCCGTCCTGATTTTCCTTGACCACCGTGCACCCCTCATCACTCCACCTCCTTCCCACCTCCTATCTTCTCCTATTACTACTGGATTCTGTCACCACTCGCTCCTCCCATGTGCATCAGTCAGCTGGGCGGAAACAAGCTCACCGGCTCCATACCTGCCTCCTTCTCCAACCTCGTCAAACTGCAAGGCTTGTGCGTTGCTCCTGCTCCCTCTTCTCCTCCCCTCTCTGCTCCTCCTCCTTGCCCCTCGCCCATCTTCCCTCGTTTCCTGTCTCTCGTCCTATGATTCACTCCATATTCTCGCAACAGGTGATCAAGCACTTTGTTTCTTCTCTCGATTACTTCCCTACCATTCCCCCACCCTCCTTAACCTCCATCCCTCCTCACCCTTCCCCATCTTCCCCTTCCCACCCTTCCCCATCTTCCCCTCTCCACCCTTCCTCATCTTCCCCTCCCCACCGGTCCTCATCTTTCCCTCCCCCATGCCCCAATGTCCTCTCGCCTGACTGCTGTCTCACTCACTCACTCGCTCTCTCCCATGCAGCTACATGTGGCAGAATCAGCTGAATGGGTTTCTGGATGTTGTCACCAGCTTTACCGCCCTGCTGCAGCTGTGAGTCATGCTGCCACTGCCGCCCATGCTGCTATGCCACTCATGCTGCATAACATGTGAGCCATGCCGTGTTACATACCGTGTCACACTCTATCTCGCCATGTCATGCTGTGTGATACTGTGCCATTCTGTGTAACGCTGTGTGACGCTGTATCCGTCAGTCAGTCAGCCTCCCCAGATGAGACTCTATCAACAAGGACGAGCAACAAGCTTTCGTCTTGGCCCCATCCCACGTCCTTGTGCGCACAGCACCGTCTTCTTCTTTCTCACTGCCCATGTGTGCCCCCATCCCACGTCCTTGTGCTCTACAGAGCCATTCAGTACAACCAGTTCACAGGGTCCATTCCCCGTGACATTTGGAAGCTCCAGGCTCTCAACCACTTGTCAGTCACACCACGCCCATGCACATGCCCATGCACATGCCCATGGCCATGCTTGTGACTTTTGAGCCGCCTCAACAGGACAACCCCACGCACTGGGCTGCTGCAGGCTCTCAACCACTTGCCAGTCACACCATGCACATATGCTTGCGCTGCATGCGCTGCATGCACGTGCACACGCATGCGCTGTTACACATGCACATGCACATGCGTAGGCACATTCACAAACTTGCGATGCGATGCACAAGTCAAGAGTGCGCGCCACAGGCAGGCATGCGTGTGCACAATGCACTGGCGCTGCGCTCCCAGGCGCCCACCATCATTCACATCCCTGGTGCCCCCGTAACCCTTGCCGCCATTGCCCTTTTCGTCCCCCGTCACCCCTTTGGCGTCCCCCAACTGCATCCTCTTGCTTCCTCTCTTCGTCCCCTCTGCCTCCTCCTAGATCCCCTGCTATGTCTTGCTATGTCCTGTTTAATGACACCCCTCTTTGCTGTGGTCCCTGCAATACTGGCTTGGCTCTTTGGATGACACGGGGCACGGGGCATGGGGTATGGGGCACGGTGCATGTGGTATGGGGCATGATGCATGATGCATGGTGCGATGGCAGCGGTGTAGCGAGCAACAAGTTGACGGGAGCCATTCCAACAACCATAGGCAGCCTCGTTAACCTCACCACCTTGTCAGTGCTATCACCACAGCCCCAGCCCACCCCCGAACACACGAGTACCGTCACAGCAAAGAAACACCACCACAGCCCACCCCTGGGCCCGGCTTTTGTCATTCCTCCCAATGCATGCATTCGCATTCACCATGCACCTGTTTGCCTGACATCTGCTGCATCCATGCTCTCGCGGCACATGCCTGTATGAGGTTGTTAGTGTTAGTCTTCAATCTCACAATTTGTACTTTGTATTTTCTATATCCTAGAGTAGTGTAGTTTGCACATTGTGTTTGGTTGGGTGTACACCTACATCCCAACCAAACCCAAATGTAATCTCCAACCAATCTCCAACCCACCAATTGGAGATTGCCTTGGGATTACCCCCAATCCCTAGAGATTGCCCCCGATTCCCTTCCCCATCCTTTTCCTACCCCTCTTGGATGTACTTAAAGAGCTTCAAGCTCATTACTAATGCATCGCTTCTAAGCCTATTTCTGACAGAGGTGACTTTTGAGTCGACTCAGAAGTCACATTTTTCTACGCGTGCATTCGCGTTCGGCAGGCACCTGTTTGACTAGCATCTGCTGCATCCATGCCCTCAATGCGCGTGCCTGTATGCCTGCTTGTCTTTCACTCACGCTGCGTCCTTGCTCTCGCTCTCGCTCTCCCTCCCATCTCATCCGCATCTTCCCACATCCCTTTTTCCACAATGCCGTGCATGTGTGTGTATGTGTGTTGACGCGCCCCACCCATCGTCTCCTCCTCCACCATGCCAACGGTGCTGCCAATGCTGCCCGTGGTGGTGCCGCTCGCTCGCTGTGCATCCTCCGTCCATCCACCCTGCATGCGGCACGGGCCATGGCAGCAATGTGTCGCAGAACATGCTCACCGGCTACCTACCTGCCTCCATGATCGCCCTCACCAAGCTCGAATACCTGTACGCACCAGTAGTTCCCTCCGTATGGCCACCTTTATAACCCCCGCCCACTCAGCTCCCCCTCCCTTTCTCGCCTCCTTCTCCGCCCTTCCTTCTGAGAACCAGTTTCGCCAGACACCTCTCGTCTCCCCTCTCCGCTCCATCCCCCTCTGCTCCTTCCTCCCCCCCTCCCCCCCCCCTTGGTCCTCCTTTTCCTCCTCCCTTGCTCACTCTCCCTTCTCAGAGAGTACACGCCGCAGGTACCCCCAGGGTTGGTAACATGTCCACCGAGTGAGAAGGTGCAGTGTGCACCAATGGAAGCAACGGGCAACAGCATCATCGTGCCCTACTGCACCAAGTGCTCCGACTTCTGCATCTTCTGCTTCCTGCTGAGTGAGTCCCTCAACACCGTCTTTAAACTCACAACCTTTCTAGACTCCTCAAAGGGCATCTCTTCACCCACAACAGCATCATCGTGCCGAGCCCTACTGCACCAAGTGCTCCGAATTTGCATCTTCTGCTTCCTGCAGAGTGAGTCACCTGTTCGTAGCTCATTTCTTGAGGCATCTCTAAAAGTCCTGCAGAGGGAGTTAGCTGGTGTGTAGAGTGGGCAATGTTGGGTCTGATCCAACTTCTCACTTCCCAACTCCTCCATCTCCCGTTTCCCATCTCCCATCTCTCATTTCCCATATCTCATCTCCCATTTCCCATATCCCATCTCCCATTTCCCATTTCCCATCTCCCATCTCCCATTTCCCATATCCCATCTGCCATCTCCCATTTCCCATATCGCATATCCCATATCCCATATCCCGTCTCCCATCTCCCATCTGCACATGTCTCTTCCCCTGTTCCTTTGCGACTGTGCTCAGCTTCCCTTTATTTCCTCAATACCCCGCTTTTCTTCCCTTCCCAACGCCCCCTCCCTCGCCAACATCGTCCTCCCCTTGGCTGTATTGCAGATGTGGTCAAGTTCCCACCACCAGCACCACCAGTCAATCACCCCCCTCCAGCTTTCTCCCCACCACCACCACTCCCTTCACCCCCACCACCCACTCCCCCCATCTCACCTCCCCCTCGTTCACCATCACCCCCTCCTCCTTCCCCTCAGCCCTCTCCACCCCCTCCTCCCCCTCCTACCTCACCTCCCTTCGTTCCATCGCCCTCTCCCCCGCCTCCTTCCTCCTCGGGGCTGTCGGTGGGGGCCATTGCGGGGATTGCCGTGGCGGGTGTCTCCGTGCTCGCGCTGCTGCTGCTGCTGCCGCTGCTCTTCTTCCGCCGACGGAAACAACCAAAGCCGTTCTCACAGCTCGACAATGATGCCGCTGCTGCAGCTGCTGCCTCCGCTGCAGCCGCTGCTGGTGCTGGCGCTGGTGCTTCAGGTACGTAGGGGTGGTATGGTTAGTGGCCTTTCGAGTGGTAGGTGGGTTCCTCAAGGTTACGGAAGGCACTTTCGATTCTCAAAAGTGTCGTTTTCAGTCAGCTAAGTGGTGATTGGTCCGGAATTGTTTTTCTCCTCGGGTACGGGAATATGACAGTGTCACGCATGGTCACGCATGGTCACGCATGGTCACGCATGGTCACGCATGGTCACGCATGGTCACGCATGGTCACACACGCGTGGTCACTCACGCATGGCCACTCACGCATGGCCACTCACGCATGGTCACTCACGCATGGTCACTCATGGTCACGCACGGTCACGCACGGTCATGCATGCATGGTCACGCATGGTCACGCATCGGTCATGCATCGTCACCCGTGGTCACTCACGCGTGGTCACTCACTCATGGTCACTCACGCATGGCCACTCACGCATGGCCACTCACGCATGGTCACTCACGCATGGTCACTCATGGTCACGCACGGTCACGCACGGTCATGCATGCATGGTCACGCATGGTCACGCATCGGTCATGCATCGTCACCCATGGTCACTCACGCGTGGTCACTCACTCATGGTCACTCACGCATGGTCACTCACGCATGGTCACGCATGGTGTTTCTTAGTAAGCTTAACTGGCGGTTAACCGGCAGGACAAGGACGGTGACTTGTGAGGATGTGCTCTTGAGATGTCTCTAAGATCACGCGAAGTACCAGCACTCTTGAAACGCCTCCGCCCATTCCTCTCCCTCAACCCTCGCCCTCAACCCTCGCCCTCACCCCTCTCCCCAACTCCTCCCTTCAAGCAGTGCGAGTGGTTCCAGGTCCCTCGGGGTCGGCACAGGCAGCACCGGGGGCCATGAAGGGTCCGAAGTTGTGTAGGCAGTACCGACTGGACGTGCTGGCAGCGGCCTCAGGCATGTGGGCAACATGCCGAGGCCAACAAGATCGCTCAAGTCTGGTCTGATCACCGCACGCCTCAAAAACAAAGCTCTTCCGCCCACTCCTCTTGTACAACTACAACCCTCTCTCACACCTCTCTCACACCCTTCTCACACCTCTCTCACACCTCTCTCACACCCCTCTCCACCGCCCCTCCCTGCAGGCAGCGCGAGTGGGTCCAAGGGTCCCTCGGGGCCAGCACAGGCAGCGGGTCTGGCGGTGTGTCGGCAGTACCGGCTGGACGTGCTTACCTCCTTCCCCCACCCCTCTCCCTCCCATTCCTCCTTGCAGGCAGTGCGAGTGGGTCCAAGGGTCCCTCGGGGCCAGCGGCAGCAGCGGCGGGGGCAGCAGCGGGGCCGGCGGTGTGCCGGCAGTACCGGCTGGACGTGCTGGCAGCGGCAACGGGCATGTGGGCGGAGGCCAACAAGATCGGCAGCGGGGGGTTTGGGGATGTGTACCGCGCTCACGACCCCGCTGATCCGTCGACGCTCTGGGCTGTGAAGCGCGCCAAAGTGCTCACCAACGACTTCCGCCGCGAGGTGGGCAGGGGTTGAGATGGGGCGGAAGATGGCGGGTGGGGACTTTTCCATGTTTGATAAATGAGTAGGTTCTCACCAATGACTTCCGACGGGAGGTGGGTGGGGATGTTAGAGTGTGTGCGTGTGTGTGACGCGGCTTTTTTCTTGCTTGATACGAAGTGTTTTGAATACCACTTACGGGAGGTGGGGATTGCGGGATGGGAGCTACTGACGTGGGCTCACGAATGGTGACCATGATGGTAACCATGATGGTAACCATGATGGTGACCATGATGGTAACCATGATGGTGACCATGATGGTAACCATGATGGTGACCATGATGGTAACCATGATGGTGACCATGATGGTGACCATGGTGGTAACCATGATGGTGACCATGATGGTAACCATGATGGTGACCATGATGGTAACCATGATGGTGACCATGATGGTGACCATGATGGTGACCATGATGGTTACCATGATGCAACCCAGGCTCAGCCACCTCCCGAGCTCTCCATGCTCCATCCCTTCTAAAAAACCTCGCCTCCTCTACCGCCCCTGAAGTTTTGAGACATCTCGAAACACCACCTCTCTACGTCGCCATGTTCCATTCCCGTGCTGCTTGCCTCTCCTCCCTCCTCCCGGCCGTCCGCCTGCACGTGTGCACGTGCAGGTGAACGAGATGGCATCGAAGCACCACCCACACCTGGTGCGGCTGCTGGGGTTCTGCATCGACGTGAACGAGGCCACGGAGCAGACGGAGCAGATCCTCATCTACGAGTTCATGCCCAACGGGGACCTTGAACGCTGGCTCGGCCCTGGTATGTTTGTGTCCACGTGCTTGCTGGTTCGGCCCTGGTGCGTTTTGTTGCTTGCTTGTGTGCTACTTCACCTGTCCCCACTTGCACGAGCACATGCTTGCCTTACTCTCATATGGTGACCGGCACGTGGAGCTCACTCATTTGGGTAGTTATTCCCAACCCGTCACTCACTGTACGTCCTCCTCCCTGTCTGTTGCTGTTGTTTTGTTCTTCCCTGCTGCAGGTGCGGCCCAGCCGCTCTCTCTGCTGCAGCGCTTGGATGTGATGATCGGAGTGGCGGAGGGGTTGCAGTATCTGCACAGCTTTGGCATCGTGCATCGCGACATCAAGCCCGCCAACATCCTCATTGACAGCAACATGCAGGTCGGTCAGTGGGCTGAGCTCTGGTCACATAGTGTCTGTGCAACGCAACTCCATTCAGTGTGCTTGAATGTGATTCTCTGAGCTGTCACAGGCAAACGCAAAGCACGCTGACATGTGCTTTGCATCACGTGCGGTGCAGCTCCCATGCTCTGAGGCAGCAGCATGCACGCAATGAAAACAGCTCCTTCTTTCTGCCTCCCTCGTTTGCTCCCTCTCGGCTGCACGTCCCATCCACGGCAGGCAAAGGTAGCTGATTTTGGGCTTGTGAGGATGGGTGAGGGCACAACAGTGGGCGCCACGCGGGTGATGGGCACACCAGGCTATGTGGACCCGGCATATTTCAAGTCTCAGAAGGCCACTCCTATGGCTGATGTTCACAGGTATGGGCGATGTGTGCAGTTAAGGGTGATGTGTGGAGGCGTGGTTGATTTTTGCACAAAGCTTCTATTTCAAAAGTTCACATGTGTCGCTATCTTGCACTACCTGCTGTGCCCTTCCATCCCCTGGTCATATCCCGTCCTTTCGTCTCTCTCCCGTGCCTCCTGTGTCCCCCGTACCTCCCCGTACCTCCTGTACCTCCCTCCGCATTCCCAGCTTTGGAGTGGTGATGCTAACGATCCTGACGGCGCGCAAGGCCATCTACAACTCGGAGGACAACCAGATCAACCTCAAGCAATGGGTCCGTGCATGTCATGCCAACCCTCCCTCGCCTCCCTGCTCATGCTCCTCCTGCACATGCCCATGCTCGTCATGCTCTTGCCGTGCTCATGCCATGCTCCAGCTCATTTCCATGCCCTGGTCTTGAGACGCCGCAAAGCTTGACTCCACCCCCCCACACCACACCCCGCACCCACCAGGTGGCACCATTCATAGCAGCCAACGACGGGGTGACCTTCAAGGACCCTTCTCTGGACGCCCCACCAGACATCATCCTGCGCCTGGCACGCCTGGCTCTCAGCTGCACCGCCATGCCCACTGTGCTCCGCCCCAACATGATCAAAGTGCTGGCTGAATTGGAGGCTCTGCGCGAGGAGGTCTGCGGTGCGACCGGGGATCAGATGGCGAGGCGGATTGACCGGGAGATTGACGACGCGCAGGGGCATGACCTAGAGGAGGAGGTGGCGAATGCAATCAGAATAGGGTCCAGTGGTGGGGGAGTGAGTGGGGAACGGAGTGAGTGAGTGGGGGAGGGAGGGAATGATGAAAAGGGTTGTGTGTGGTGCTGTAAGAAAGGGTTGTGGGTGTGCAGAATTGGGTGATTTGGTAGGAATGTGTGCGCGTGCTGCCGGCTTCATACAGGGACTAGTCTCATGGCCCATACCATCCTGCTGTGGTCCTCAGTTGATGGTGGATATGGCACTGAGTTGCACTGCAGCACTGACAATGGCTGACAAGCACCATGCTCCAGCACGCGTTGGTTCAAGCACTGTCACTGACCAGGCTTCAAGAAATGTGGATGTGTGGGAGGGAGGGAAGAGAGCAGGAGCCCTATGGCGCGCAAGAATTGACACGGAGATTACTACCATAAGCAGTGTATACGTGGCAATGACTAGAATATGATCAGATATAAGTCGTTTTCTTCCCGTAGGGTTTTTTTTTTCCCTAGTACCGTAGTTTCCTGTCAGTCATTGCCAGGCTACAAAACAAACTGTAGGATATGCGATCTGGCCGGTAAAGGCTTAGCTTGCTCTGCCAACAACCACTCACCATTGCATGCCCTGTTCTGAACACAACACCAAGGCAGCACTAAGGCGCATTAGGACAAACCATGCATGCATGGATACATACATACATATGTTACGCGCAGCTACCCACCCACCATGCAAACAACCACGCCAATAACACAAACACACGCAGCGGCTATATGTCAGGTGGCACGCCCAGTCCGAACAGAGAGAGGGAGAGCATCAAGCAGGGGCAGCGAGCTTGGCGTCGGCGTCTCTAAGGGCGCGTGAGAGGTGCAGCACTCGGTACTTGAGCTTTGCATTCTCCTCACTCAGCTGAGCCACCTGCGCTTGTGCCTGCACACAGACGTTCGCAGGAGGAAGACACAGTGTGGGCAAAGGGAAAGGGCAACGTGGGGAAAGGAGAAGGGGAGAGGGGGGGAGTGGGGGTGGGAGTCAGGGGGGAAGGATGCGAGAAGGGATATGAGGGGTGTCCAAGGTAGAAAGGAGAGAGACGACATGCGAAAGGATACGAGGGGGTTGGCATCGGTGCACCCGATGCAGGCAGCAGCGAAGGCAGCTGGTGAAGAGCAGAGGGGATGAGACACCGCAACGGAGGGTACGCATGGTGGCTGATTGAACCGGATGGAGTCTGGAGATCAATCCTTATGACGTCATTCCGCCCCCCACCATCCCCTCAGATCGCCCCGCCAAAAGCTTCCAACACACCAACACCCCATCAGACCCCCTCTCACCGCATAACGCTCCAATCACACACCCCGCACGCCCATCCCAACCACCCAACCACAGCCTTACTTTCCCCCAAACCACCACCCCATCACCACCCTCATCACCACTTCTCCGCCAGTCACCTGTGCGCTGTCCTGCACGGCCTGCTGCACGTGCGTCCTAGCCCCCACCAGTGCTGCCTTTACTGCCTCCAACGACGCTGCCAGCGCAGCTTTCTCATCCGCCACCAGCGCCGACGACCCTGGTGCAGTGCCATGGTGAAGTGCGGTGATGCGCGGTGCAGAGACGAGGCGCGTAGGCGGTGCAGAGGTGAGGGGAGGGTGAGGGAAGTTGGGGGGTACGGGCGCAAACAAGGCAGGGAGGACGGGGAGGCAGAAGAATCAGGCGTTTAGCATGGAATGGCATGGCATGGCATGGCCCGGCCTGGCATGTAGAATGCTCTGCCCGTCCTTGCTTTGGTGGTGTGAGTGATAATTTAGTTGACGGACAGAGCATTCTACAAGTCAGGCCGGTAGGTTTCATCAAAGGATTGTGAAGAACCAGATAGTGCAGGCAGCATCATGCGTTCATCATCAACCTCTCGGTTCCCTCCCTCCCAGTGCAGCAACAAATCCTTTCACGCTCAAGCTCTTCCTCTCGCCCTTCCACTCGCCTGCGGTAAGCACTCGCGTTTCCATGCACATCTCCAAACGACTTCAGTTCAAAGGGCGCTCACCTAGTGATCCCACCATTGCCTCCAGCTTCGCCAACCGCTCCTGACGCCCCCAGGACCGTGCGGCGGGGGGGAAGAAAAGTGGAGGGGGGAAGAAAAGTGGAGGGGGGAAGAAAAGTGGAGGGGGGAAGAAAAGTGGAGGGGGGAAGAAAAGTGGAGGGGGGAAGAAAAGTGGAGGGGGGAAGAAAAGTGGAGGGGGGAAGAAAAGTGGAGGGGGGAAGAAAAGTGGAGGGGGGAAGAAAAGTGGAGGGGGGAAGAAAAGTGGAGGGGGGAAGAAAAGTGGAGGGGGGAAGAAAAGTGGAGGGGGGAAGAAAAGTGGAGGGGGGAAGAAAAGTGGAGGGGGGAAGAAAAGTGGAGGGGGGAAGAAAAGTGGAGGGGGGAAGAAAAGTGGAGGGGGGAAGAAAAGTGGAGGGGGGAAGAAAAGTGGAGGGGGGAAGAAAAGTGGAGGGGGGAAGAAAAGTGGAGGGGGGAAGAAAAGTGGAGGGGGGAAGAAAAGTGGAGGGGGGAAGAAGAAAAGTGGAGGGGGGAAGAAAAGTGGAGGGGGGAAGAAAAGTGGAGGGGGGAAGAAAAGTGGAGGGGGGAAGAAAAGTGGAGGGGGGAAGAAAAGTGGAGGGGGGAAGAAAAGTGGAGGGGGGAAGAAAAGTGGAGGGGGGAAGAAAGTGTGCGGGAGGGGAGCGGGAGAGGCGGGGAAGAGCGGAGGAGAGAGGTGTGGGGAGATCGAAGGAGCGTGCTAGAACGAATGAGGAACAGCGAGCCGCGATAGGTGAAATAAAAAAGCAAACACGGGAAGAGAGTACAAGGAGTAACACCTCTTGGAAAACTACATAAAAGAGCGTTAACGGCCGCAGTAAAGTACCTCTGCTTTCGCCGCGCGCTCCTCGTATGGTCGAAGCTCTGCGGAGAGATCCGCCATGGATTCGTCCCGGTTGTTCGGTCGCACGAGTCGTTTAAGTCGTCGTCGGGTCAAGTCGCACAGGATCGCCGAGCGACAACGCCCTCCGGTCGCCTCGGCAGCAACCAAAGCCCCTAGCGATCAGCGATCCGGCACCTGACTGGAGCGCGAATGTGGCTGGGACGAGACCGCACTTAACTCCTAACGAGTGTGAAGACAGAAATCGGGAAATAATAATGGCTGTGCAATGGTGCCGTGGTGGTGACTCACACAAGACAAGCAGAGCGCGGCCATGAAAGGGTGAGGGGAGGGTCAGATCCAACATCTGTGGTGGTAGGAGGTGATGATGCGTTGTACGCGGTTTAGTGTGGTTTATCACCCGCAGAAACCAGGCAGACGTTCCAGTCACATGGGACCATGTGGTTTTGTTTGTGAATGCCTACAGTTCATGCAAGGACTACATAACGAAAAATATACACTATTACTAGCCCTACACCAAGACGCCCTACACTATTTATACAGCGCAACGCAAAGCATATTAAAACATCATGTCAGCGAGTTGAAGGTTCTGCACAACAAGAACCACCGTCGCTCCACCACCACCGCCAGACCCCCTCCCACGTGCCCCACCATACCCTGTCTTCCAACCCACATCACCTCCACTCCCATCCTCGCAATCACCATCACTCCCTTCCTCCTCCTCCACCTCCTCCACCTCCTTGTTCCCTATTTCCGGAGGGCCTGGGAGAACGGAGAGAGCCACATGCACCTCGTGGCCGTGTGCATGCTGCAGGGATGCGAGCAGCGGCTCTCCCAGAACCTGCTCCACTGGTGCTTGCTCCTGCTCGCTTGACCCTCCGCTGCACAGGCCCATGGCTGTGAGAATCAGGGCCTGCAAGGGGGGGGGGGGGAGGGTGGTGTGGGGTGGGGTGGGGTGGGGTGGGGTGGGGGGTCACGTCTTGAGACTTCTCAAAGTTTGAATACTTGGACGGTTCAAAGCTCGTGCTGGCTTCACCCAGCGCTACACGGGTTCATGGCTGTGAGAGAGTCAGGGCGTGCATAGAGTAGGGAAGAGGGTGGGTGTGTGGAGGGGAGATGGGAGGGGCAGGGTGGTCATGGGCGTGGGGACATGGTAAAGAGTTGCTTGTGTTGCAAGGTGGGCAAGGAAGGGAGTAATGTTTTAGAATCCTTATGAGAAGCATGTTAGAAATAGAGGATGTGGTGGAAGTGGAAGGTGGAATGAGTGAGTGCGAGAGGGGGGGCTTGGGTGAGGAAGAGGAAGAGGAGGAGGAGGAGGAGGCGGAGGAGGAATATGAGAATGCAGTGGTGAGACACTCCTAAACTCCCCTTGACTCTCTCCACCGTACCATTAGAGCCGGCCATGTGTCCTCTCGGTGGCGTGGGTGCAGCAGAGTGACCAGCGGCAGCGCCTCATATTCTCCCGACAGCCCCATCTCCAGCTGATGCACCAACCCACGCTCCGCCCCAGCTGCTGCCACACCTGCTGCAGCCGCCGCAGAAGCAGCAGAGAGATTGGCCTGGGGGAAGAGAAGAGCAGCTGGGGAGGGAGGAGGGCGAGCGGCCGATCCCAGCATGCGGAGGAGAGCTGCGTTGCAGCGCCCGATGCGGGCGGTTGTTGTGGAGGAGGAGGGAGGGGAGGAGGGGGAGGATGGGGAGGATGGGGAGGAGGAAGAGCAGCGCACGGTGAGCAGACCGATGCCTGCCACGTCTAATAGGCAGCTGTGGGGAGGGGAGAGATTTGGGGAGGGGAGAGATGGAGGGGGGAGATGTGGGGAGGGGAGAGATGGAGGGGAGAGATGTGGGGAGGGGAGAGGGAGAGAGGGGGCAGCAGTGAGGATCCTTGTAATATCTGAGACTCGTAAAAATGAAAGGTAGCATTTCAGAGGTGGCATCCCCTTCCTTCAACACTGTATTACAGGAACACACACGGTCTCACACTGGCGGATCAATCGCCAACCCCAATGAGCATTCCCTGCTCTTTCCCCTCTCCCTCTTACCCACCCACCCACCCACCTACCCACCACACGCCCATCACACACGTACCGATGCCACGGCAGCCAGAGGGCTTGAAGAGACGGTGCCAAGTGGGTAGCGGAGTGGCGAGAGTGAAGTGCAGCAGGCGAGCCAGCAGACAAGGATAGATGCCCAGGCGGCGCATTGGTAGGCTGGTGAATGCTGCTCACCACCCCTGCACTCTCCCCACTCTCCCCACCGTCACCACTGCCCCTGCTGTCCCCGCTGCCCCTGCTGTCCCCGCTTATTCCAGTGCTGTGTGCAGCATGGGGGGTCCTGTCACTGTCGTCATGCACTATCACACTCCCACATATGACACTCTCCTCATCCTCTTCCTCTTCCCTTCGCCCATATGCTACGGGCAACCTTGACACACCATCCATCTCTTCCTCTTCCTCCTCTCCTCCCATCTCTTCCTCTTCCTCCTCTCCTCCCATCTCCTCCTCTTCCTCCTCTCCTCCCATCTCGTCCTCTCCATCCTTCTCTCCAGCCTTTTCCTCGTCACTATCCATCTCCTCCTTTCCCTTGCTTACCCCTACCTCATCCAACGTGCCTTCCTCCTTGTAACTGGTCTTCTCCCCATCAATGTCCTCCTCTGCCCGCTTCCCATCCTTCTCCTCCTCCTCCTCCACTTCCTCCTCCTCATCCTCCCACTCTTCCCTCTCCTCCCTCTCCTCTCTCCCCTCCCCCTGCTCCGCCTCCTCCCTCTCATCCCTCTCTTCCCACTCCTCCTCCTTCCTCTCCTCTCTTTCCTCCCACTGATCCCTCTCCTCCCTCTCCTCCCAATCATGCCCCTCCTCCCTTTCTTCCCACGCCTCCCTCTCCCCCCACTCCTCCATATGCTCCCTCTCCTCCCACTTCTCGGGCCCCTCCTTTTCCTCCTCCCCCCACCTCCGCCCCGACATGTCATGACCCATGCCCGCCGCGTCTGCATACATGTGTGCACTCTCCCTAACATCACCATCACCATCACCATCACCATCACCATCGCCATCAGACATGGCTCTATTTGAACGCCCATCGCTGTCACCATGAGAATCAGCATGGGAATGCGCATGGAGTGAAGCCAGGCCAACACGGCCATGGGGGCTGCTGATGGCCTTGGCGCCTCCTTCTCTCCCCTCCCCGCCTCTCTCCATTACCTTCACGCTGCCCTCATCAACATCCTCCTGCTCATGACCCACCTCTTGCCTCTCAGCTTCACCACCACCATGCCAAATTTCATGCCCATTACCATCATGCACCCCAACCTCCCCACCATCACCATCACCATCATCATCACCATCACCAGCGCCATCATAGCTGACTGCATCAGAACCATGCCTGTCGTCCCATTCTTTCATCTTGCTGCCAAACCTCCCCGCTTTATACCTTTCTCCGTGCCCTTCGCGTCCCCACTCTCCCTCACCATCCTCTTCCACCACCACTCCATTCTTCCCCTTCCACGTACCCTCCCCACCACCTTCTCCTCTGCACCTGCTATCCTCCTCCCTTATCTTCTCACCCTCCCCCTCCCCTTCCCCCTCGCCCTCCAATTTGCTTACCACCTTCTCCTCTTCCCCCTGCTCCTCCACCACCCCTTCGTCCTCCTCCTTTACTACCCTCTTCTCCTCCTCTTGCTCTTCTTCTTGTTCCTCTTCATTGTCCTCCTCCTCCTCTTCCTCCTCCTCTTCCTCCTCTTCCTCCCCTTCCTCTTCTTCCTCTTCTTCTTCTTCTTCTTCCTCCTCCTCCTCCTCCTCTGCCATCCCGGCCCAGGCACAATCCATCATGTCAACACTCTCTCTCCTCAGCACACCTTCACCAGCCACCACAACTTGCCGTTTCTCACTCCCCCCCACCTCCTCTTTCCTTTTATCCGCCCCTAACTTTCCTTCTCTCTCTCTCCATACATGAACCCCCCCTCTTGGCCCCCCCTCAAGTTCCTTTCCCCTCTCCCAACGACTCTGCATCTCCTGTTCTTCCAGCCCTTCCCCTTCCCCTTCTCCTTCTCCTTCTCCTTCTCCTTCTCCTTTCCCTACCCCATGCCCTTCCCCTTCTCCTTCCCCTTCCCCTTCTCTTTCCCCTTCCACTTCTGCTTCCCTTCCCTTCCAAGGCACATTCCCCTCCTCCGCTTCCTTCCCATCTCCCACCTCTTCTCTCCCCGATTCACCCTCCCTGTTGCCCCAACTGCGTTCACCACCCCCCCTCCTTGCTCACCAGTCCCTCAGAACCACCTGACCTCCTGCCTCCCGTTTCCTCTCCTAGGGTACTCCGCTGCCCCTTCATCTCTCTCCTCCTCCTCCTCAGCCTCCTCCTGCTCATACTCGCAATTCCCACCCATCTTCTCCTCCTCCTGCTCCTGCTCTTCCTCCTCCGACTCTCCCCTTTTTGCCATGTTCTGCCCACTCGAGACAACCTGCTTACTGCCTCTGGCCTGGTCTGTGCCCCCTTCCTCGTCTTCTCCTCCGCTTTGATTCCTTTTCAACCCAGCTCTCTCCTCGCGACCATGCCGCTCATTTCCATCCTGCTCCTGCTTCTCGTGTCCTCCTTCCCCTCCTTCCTCTCCCTCCCCGCCTTCCCCTCCTTGCCTCTCCCCCTCCTCCACCTGATCTTGCACGGCAGGAGCACCAACTTTCTCTTTCTTCTTTCCCAGTTTCTTTTTCCCCTTCTCCTTCCCCGAGTTCCCCTTCTTGAGTTTCTTCCTCCCATCCTTAGGCATCTGCACCCCCACATCAGCTTCATCACCATTCCTTCGCACCTCTGCCTCATACCACCGCTGCTGCTCCCCCGCCTGTTCATGCTGCCACTGCTGCTCCTCCCCCACCTCCTCGTGCTGCCAATGCTGCTCCTTCTGCTGTTACTGCTGCTGCTGCTGCTGCTGCCACTGCTGTTGCTGCCGCTGCGCCTGCTGCTGATGGGTCTGCCCCATCCATTCCCCACCTTCATCCCCTCCCTCCTCTCTCTCCCATCCATCCCTCCCCCACTCCTCCTCCTCCTCCTCATCCGGCCCTCTCACCCTCCTCTGCCCGCCCATCCTCCCCACCCTACCCCCACCTCTCCCCATCGGCCTCTCCCCTCTTACAGCCTGCTCACTCCCCTGCCACACCACCCCAACCTCTTCCACACTCCCCCGCCTCCCTGCCCCAGCGCCTGCTCCTCTCCCCTGCCTAATCTCCCCCGGAACCGGCACCGGTGGAGCGTGAGCGCGCGTAAGAGCTCGGGGCGATTTCTGGGACGGCCCATAGAGATGGGGCAGCGTGGAGGGAGCGTGCAGAAGCTCGCTGGGGGAGAGCAGAGGCAGAGCGATTGCAACCACTGCATCGTCCGATTCGTGGCTCTGAATAGAGAGGTCCTTTGCTAGTCCCCGCACTGCCACTCCCCCTGGGCTCTCCCTGTACTCTCCCACCCCTCCCTCCTCCACGCCTTCACTTCCGCCCAACCACGCACCCTCGCCCTCCTCCTCCTCTTCCTCCTCCTCTTCCTCCTCTTCCTCCTCCTCTTCCTCCTCCTCCTCTTCCACCACTTGCACTCCTCCCCATCCCCCACCATGCTCCCACGCCTTCTGCTGCTGCTGCCTGCCTCCAGCAGCATCACCCAATCTACTGCGAGGGGAGGGCTTATCCACAGAAGGCACATTTGGCGAGGACGCGTGGAGCATAGACGGCGAGACAGGCCCGTTCAGGAACGCGCCACGGGGGGAGGGGCCACGTGGGGAAGGACCCACTGGTGACGGCACCTGAATAGGAATCGCCTGGCCTGCGGGAGATCTGGCATACGCCTGCCTGGCAGACAATGGTACTGGGCCAGGTTCTGCTGCGCCTGCTGCTGTCTGTGTGTAGGGAGGAACTCCATATGCTGTGCCTGCTGCCGCTCCTGCTCCTCCTCCTCCTCCTCCTGATGATGCAGAGGTAGCAGAGGGCCCGCCAGGCATAGCAGCAGCAGAGGCACTGCCACCACGAAATGACCGCGCACCTGCTCCAGACAGCATAGCGCCTCGCTGCTGCTGCTGCTGCTGCTGCTGCTGGGGGTGGAACTGTGGTGGCTGCTGCATGTGCGGGTGCTGGTAACCGGAAACAGGGGAATCAAGCGATCCCTGCTCCAGCTCCTGCTCCTGCTCATGCACCTGCAGCTGCTTCGGACGACCCCGCGGCAGCGAGAGCGGAGGCGGGGAGTTGATAGAGGGCCCTGCTGCTTGCGGCGAACGGCCGTACTCTTGCTGATGGTACTGCCCCTGCTGCTGGTATGCCTGCTGCTCCTGCTGCTGCTGCTGCTGCTCCTGATACTGCTCATGGTACAGTGGCTGATGCTGCTGCTGCTGAAAGTGCTGGTGCTGTTGATGCTGCTGGGGGGGTGGGGGCGGAATCCGCTGCTGTTGCTCCGGGTGAAGCTGCTGAACGCCTCCCATACCCTGCCAACCTCCCCCCGTTCCACCATCCTCCCCTTCTTCCGCTTCATGCTCACTCATAGAGCTTGCAGTTTTCCGCTCCGAGTTAAGCCTCTGCAGGATGCGCTGCGCCTGGGCTTTCTTCTGCTGCCCCTTCCACTCCTGCTTCACCTGCTCCTCCTGCGCTCGCTGCTGCTCCTTCATCTGCAGCCACTGCGACTGCTGATGTTGATGCTGCTGATGCTGCTGGTGCTGCTGCTGCTGCTGCTGCTGCTGGTGCTGCTGCTGCTGGTGGTGCTGCTGCTGCTGCTGGTGCTGCTGCTGCTGCTGGTGCTGATGATGGTGGTGATCCTGCTGCTGCTGATACGGCTGGTTAACCGCCGAGTCCCTCCCTCCCACCGAACCCCCCCGGCCTCGTCCCGCCACGCCCCACTGTCTGTTACCTGCTGCTGTGTCCTGCACGGTGAACGTGGTGCCTTCAGAAGGGGCGGTGCGGGAGCGCCAGCTCATGCCGCGCGGCGTGCTGGCTCCACTGGACGCATTAGACGGCGCGCCCATGCTCCCCTGCGCCCCACCAACCCCCCCAGCTCCGCCCATACCGCCCATACCACCGCCCATACCGCCCGTGCGCCCGCTTGTACCTGCAAAGCTCTTATTCCGTTCCAGAGTTAGGGGTTCCTCCCAATCCTCCTCCTCTCCCCACTCTCCGCCTCCTCCCCCTCCCCCGCCTCCTCTGCGTTCTCCCCCTCCTCCGCCTCTCCCCCCTCCTCCCCCTCCTCCCCGCCCTCCCCTTCCCCCGGCTCCGCCACCGCCCCCGCTCCTTCCGCCAACCCCTCCGCGGAAGCTCCTCGCCCCCGCTCCTCCAAGCCGCGGGGAGGGCGCTACACCTCGGGGGGACGGCTCCGCGTGATAATATTGCTGCCCCCGCCCCCCTTCTCCCCTTCCTCCTCCACCACCGCCTCCCCCTCCGCCCCAGCTGTCCCCCCCGTCCATGCGCCCACAGGGAGTCTTCCCCCCGCCTCCGCCTCCCCCCCGATCAACCCTGCTGCGGCTCTTTTCCAGCTTCGGCACTGGCGACCCGCTTCCCCCTCCCGCTCCCCCTGCGCTTCCGCCCCCCCCTGCGCTTCCCCCCGACCTCTTAGCGCTGCTACTGGCGCTTCTCGTTCCCCTAGGACTGTCGCACGCGTCAGCGGGATCCCCAGGGACCATCACCACCATGTGTTCGAACTTTTTGCTCTTAGAACCCAGACCAAACAAACTCTTAGCTAAGCTTCCTCCTCCTCCGCCTGCTCCTGCTCCTTCCGCTGTTCCTGCAGGCTCTCCGCGCTCCTCCCGCCCCCCTTTTCCCCCCCGTTCCGCGTCCGCGCGGATCCTCATGCTTGCAGAGCCGACCCCACCCAGCTTCCCCCCATGCGCCGCTCCCGCTTCCGCCGCTCCGCGCCTTCCTCGCTCTCTTTCCCTCGTTTGCCCGCCGTGGTCCCCCGCGTCGCTTCCGCCGCCGCCTCTTCCGCCGCCGCCTTTTCCGCCGTGTTCCTCTGCGAAGGTGACGCGAGACGCGCCTTGCTTTCCGCCGAGGGACGCGGCGGCGGTCGCGCTGACGCTAGAGGGCGAGTGGGCGAGCGTGTGAGAGTGCGACAACGACGGCGCCTGCTGCGACGACGTCGTCTCCGCGCGCGACAGCGTTTTCGAGTGCGACAAGCCCGCGCGCGGAGTGGTCGGCGCAACTGGCTTCTCTCCGCCTCCGCCTCCGCCTCCGCCTCCGCCGCCAGGGGAGTCCGGCGGAATCGGCGCAATGTGAACGCGCACGGCCTTGGCGTTGGGAACGAGCTCCTGCAATTCGCAGTCCACGCGGCGACTGGAGAGCGCACCGTTCCCTCCGCCGTTTCCGCCGCGGTGGTTACTGGGCTGGATCAAGCGGAAGCGGACGATAACCCGCGGCCTGTCTTTTGCGCTCATGCCTTCTACTGCGCGCACCCATTCCGCCGTGTTCAGTTTCTCCGCCAGGTCGAATAGCGACATGCGCAACAGCTCCTCCCGCTCCATGCCCACCGCCCAGCACGCCTCCTCGTCCGCGGAAACTATCCGCGCCGTCCGCTGGGTGACCACCAGACCGAACCCGCTGGCGCCGCCAGCGGCGCCGCTGCCGGCCGCGCTTCCGCCGCGACCACCGTGGCCGGCTCTGGGCGTAGAAGCACTGTTAGTCGTGCTACTGCCGCCGGCGCCGCCGCCGGAAAGGTCGCGGCCGCTTGTTCCGCCAGGCGCGTGAAATTCTGCAGAGTCCGCGGTGCTGTGTTTCGGTACCCCGCGCGGAGTCCTCGCGGCTCCGCTGCTACTTTGCCGGCGATGCTGGCTCGCTCCGTTTCCGCCGCTTCCGGTTCCTAGGCTGCTGCTATTGGTGAAGGCACCTGACGTGGCGTCTCGTGCCTCGTCCGCATCAGAATGTTTCGGATGCGGCGCGGCGCTGCTTCCCGTGGTACCACCACTCCGGCCGCCGCCGTCGCCGCCGCTGGCGCCGCCGTGGGAATAGTAACGTCGGGAAGCACTGGGCTGTAATTGGCCGCGGGTTGTAGCAGGAGGGTCTGAACTAGTAGTTCCCTTGCTGTCCGGTGCTGCTCCGCTGTCACCGTGTTTGTCGCCGTTATTAGCGGAGCCTTTTGGTGTGGTGCTACTGTTGCTCCAGGGTAAGGCGAGTTTTGAAAAGCTGACTTTCAACATGGCGACCAAGTCAGTAAGAGAGACTGATTAGATTGTATTATTAAATAACAAGCTCAGGTTATCAAGTACACCATTGACCGACGAAAGAGGCATCCATGCTCTAGAAGAGGGGAACTAATACTAAATAATCGTATAATTAACTGCGTAAGTTAATAAAGAAGCAATTAACCTTATAGTTTGGAATAGTGATAATCGCTATGCATAGCCATAGGAGGCTGTTCCGTGGAGAAAAGGGAGCGGAGAGTTAGGGTGTGGAGTGGATAAAGGAACCAACGAGACTTACAATCCTTCATAAAGACGTAGTCCTGGACACAAATAGCATGTGATAAGTCTGGACAAAAAGTCTTCCCGTCTCTGCAAATGTCTCACGAGCCGCTCCTTGTTCCAGTCCAGATGCTGCGCTGCAGAGGGGGCAAGTTGAAAATCCTTTCCCCTCACTTCTCTCCCATTGTTCGGCACTCTCTCCTTTCCCCTCTCTTCTCTTGTTCTTGTTTGTCTTCTCTCCTTTCCTCCCATCTCCCCCACGCACCCCCTCCGTGAGCCTTTCCCACCCTCCCCTCCTCCTTAGCACCACACACCCCCACCCCAAACCCCACACCCCACACCCCCCCCCTCCCCCTCTTCCTATTCCTCCCCCTTTTCCTGGTCTCTCCCAACAATTTGTTCCTGATCGGGGGACATTTCTCGAATCGCGTCAAGGATTTCGGGTCAGTCTCAGCAGTTTCATGACACCTTGAAACTCTGCGATAAGCTGCTCTTGTGAATCTTCAGCCGTTCTTTCCCTTTTGTTGTGATAAAGAGCTCCGAATAATATGACCAATAAATTACGAAACGAAGTCATCGATTTCTTATCAAGAAAGAAACCCCCCAACCCGTGGCAAGTGCACCCACGAGCGTTCTACAGCGTCGGTTGGTTTGGTGGCCTTGCGTCACAGCGTCGTCAGTTGGCTTGCTGTGCCGCGGGCTGTCTGCTGGGGAGATGTACGGCGCCAATGAAGCGGTTTCTTCTTCAAGGTTTGCAGTTGTTGCGAGTGACTCGTTCGGGCTTGGGTTGGGGTGGGGGGAGCCTCTTCCGCGGGAAGAAATTACCCGTTGATACCCGCACATAAGGGCAACCCCGATAAGGAAAAGGAAAATTTCTTCCACTTTTAGCCTAACTCACAACGCACAACGTTACAAAACATAAGAAAGGGGACACTAAGTTCTTTCAACATAAGAAAGGGGCCCTCTCCAAATATTTCATATCAAGCTTCCCTTCTGGATAGAGGGCCTGGGGGACTATTGCACCAGTGGGTCTTACATCCAGGAAAAAAACAGTACCTGTGTTACCATTTAAAAAACAGTACCTGTGTTACCGTTGGACAGTGCGGTCGTCGGATAGGGGTGGCGGCAAAAGAGTGGGAGTGTCGCAAAACGATCGATTATGCGCCTCTGCTCGCGCGCAACCGGGGCGTGCAGTTCACCCCTCTGATAGTAGAGACGTGGGGATGTCTCGGTGGTCGTTTTCAGCGGTGGCTTCGTCAGCAGGGGGATGCTCACGTGGGGCTAGCTGTGTCGCGGGGGGCTTGCCGGGAGGACGACACAGTATTTTCGACTTATCTTTTAGGGTCCCTGAAGGCGCTTATCGGGGTAGTGTTGCAACGTGCGCAAGCCCGTGTTATCCTACTTCGAGCGGCGTCTTCCTTGGGGGGGATTAACGTCGATTTGGTGGACCAGGATAGGGACGACGTCGACGTGGAAGGTGGGGCTCTCTGGGTTGAGGCCCCGTATATGGTGGATGCACAGTTGTGATTGCGTTGGGGGAGGGGGGAGGGGGGGGGGGTGGAGGGGGATGGGATGCGGGATGGGGTATCTTAAGGGGGTGTCTTAATTGGGGTGTCTTGATTGGGCGTGAACGCAGGGTACCTTGAGGAGGGTTGTTATGTGTTTTTTCCTTTATTTCTCCAACTCCTCTCTCCTTGATTTCTAGCTATTTTGTCTCGTCACTTTCCTTGTAAAAAAAATTTAGAAAGATCGAGCGGTATTCGCATTATGTTATGAGACCACGGTGGAGCAAAATACTCTCTATGTGGACCTGGAACGCGTACGAAGTGCAGCCGCGCTTCTATTCCTCTCGGCTCGCGCCAGCCACACAAAGCAGCAGGCGGGGGAGTGGAGTCGGTGGTCCCTTGCCTTCTTCCCACCGTCCTGGAAAAGCTGCTCCTTTCTGCCTCAACTGCCACTCTTCTCTTGCGCGGTCTAAGCACTCATCGTCGTCCATTCAAAGCCATGGTTATAGCAGCTGCGACGTCTGCTGCAGCGGTTTACCCGCGTACTCGCCTGGGTGTACCGCTGCCGTCACCTTCTGGGTTTCGTCCCGCGATCCGCCCGCTCAGTGTGCCTTTTCCACGGCCACGCGCGTTCGCTCGTCGCCGCTGCTTATCCGTCGCGAATTCCGTAACTGGCACACCCGTTGCGTCTTTCGACACGGCTAGTGGCAGCATCAGACCGCGAAAGCCGGGAGGCGACATGGGAATCGGGGGCCAGTTTGTTGCCGCCGACGGAGCTTTGCATGCATCAGCCAGCGTCACGGCCGCAAGTCACGGCGAAATCTCGGCCGACACAGCCGCGGACTCGCCTGCGGGACTCTCAATGGGCCTCTCCTCTCGCTGGTGGCCAGGCGCTGCTAACGCGTCGCCCGCAACAGCCGGCCAACCAATGGCGTCGCCTGGCGGCGGCGGCGGCGGCGTTGGCGACGACGCGGTGACGATCGTAGTGATGGGCGATCTACATTTGGAGCCGGGCCAGATGACCCTGTTCCACGAGGCGCGCGATCAGATCGTACGGCTGCTCGCTGGCGATCAGGAAAACCTCGCCACGGACGCCTCGAATAGCGCAGAAAACGGCAGAACCGCCGCCAGGAGCGAAACCACCAGCAGCGTTACCGACGGGGGAAGCGCAAACGGCAGTAGTGACAGCAACGGCAAGAGCTCGCTTGAGAGCGACGCTCCAGCAGCGGTACCGCCGGCGCTACTGATTCAACTGGGGGACGTGGGCGGGTACAGCAACAAGCCCGGATCCGCGGAGTGCTTCCGCTCCGCCGTCTCTTTCCTCGACTCCTTCCGCCTCCCGCGCTTGTCCGTCACTGGAAACCACGACCTGGAAGGTTCCGAGTTCGAATCCGACGAGCGGAATCTGCTCGCGTGGAAGGACGCGTTCGGGCAGGAGCATTACTGGCGGCGCGATCTGGGCGACGCGGGCGTGTGCTTAGGGCTGTCGACCGTGCGGTTTAGGGACGCGCCGGATAGCTGCCACGAGGTGTTTATAGATGAGGAGCAGGTCGCGTGGATGACGGCGCAATTGGCGGCAGTGGAGGCGGAAGGGAAAGGCCGGCCCGTATTCGTGTTCACGCACGCGCCGCCCATGGGATGCGGGCTGACAAGCCTGCAGGAAGTGCACGTGCGCAATCGCTGCGCATGGCTCAACCACTCGTGTCCCGCCACGTCACGCAAGTTCCTGGAGTTAGTACGCTCCCATTCCTGCATTAAGCTGTGGTTCTCGGGCCATTTCCACCTCTCTCACGACTACGAGGGCTCCCTTTCGCGCGTCGCGTCCTGCCTGTTCGTCCAAACCGGCGTCATGGGCGGCTGTCACCGCGACGGGCGGCGGCACTCGCGCGTGCTGCGCGCGACGAAATCGGGTTACCACCTGCTGACGCTGGACCACTCCGCGGGGGAGGTGCGCACGGACGTGCGCCACGTGTACGAGAACGAGGCGCGCGGCATCCCCCCGCAGCGCCTGTGGTGCTCCACACTGTCTGGCATGAGCGCGTGCGCTGCAGGCGGAGCGTTCAGCCCGATTATGCCGGCTGATCTGGCAGCAAGAGACCAGGACCAGTTCCCGCCGTTCGCCAGAGGGAGCGTGGGGAGATGGGGCCGGGCGAACGGAGCAGCAGCAGCAGGAGAAGATGCAGCAGATGTTGCTAGTACAGCAGCGGCAGGAGAAGCAGCAGCAGGCGTGGGTCTGGGTTCTCCTACCAAGCGCCGCAACACAAATACAAGCATCAGCAGGAGCAGTAATGTGAGCAGCAGCATGAGTGGGAGCGGTACAGTGCGGTGGCTGCAGATGGGCGAGACAGTGCTGGCAGTTCACGCGAATCAGATCCTTCAGTACGACCCCGACTTGCGAGCACCCATCGGTATTGTCTGCGATGCTGTCAACGGCAGGAGCATCAGACTCGTCGCCGAGGGCCGTGTGGGGGACGGCAATGGGGGGGCGAACAGCCGTGGGCGAAAAGGAGAGGTGCCTGTGTTGGAGGCAGTGGAGCTGCATCCAACGGAGGAGTCCAAGTGGCTGGCGGTGTCGTCTCGCCGCACCAAGGGGTCGTTTGAGTTTGAGTGCATTGAACGGAACGAGGCAGGCGGGTTCTGGAGGGTTTTCCAGCAGAACAAGTGGAGGGTGAGGCTTGCTAAGGAAGCGGCTGAGGCTGCTGCTAAGGCTGAAGCCATGGCTGCTGCGCCTGCTGCTGCGGCCGCCGGTGTTGCAGGTGGTATTATGAAGTGATGTTTATGATGCTGCTTGCAGACATAATCAACTACCGGTACCGGCAACAAAGTGGGCGACAGTGAGCATGACTGAGGGGGAAAGTCTGAGGGTGCCACCACCTTACTGTCGAGGAATAATTACGGCAGTGGTGGATTGATTTGCCAGGCTGGGGAGATAGCCCTGGATGGGCTGATCAATGCTCCAGCTTATTCTTAGCATTAGTTGTTGCACAGCACACTGCAGCAACTGGATGCTGGTTGGACAGTGCAGGGCGAGGGAGGTGAGCCAAGCTTCATGAATTGTCATTCTTTCTAACGGTTCCATTGTGTTGGAAGTGAATTCTGTAGATGGATATGATTGCCCAGGGCAGATGTGGTGTGTCCATGCCACCCCACACCGTCCCAAGCTCAGCATTGGCACTCACAAGAGCACTGCTCATTAATTAGTTGGTCATGCTGGTATCTGCTCTGTGTCTCTTGAACTAGCTTGCTGCCGGAGCGACAAATACCAGCCACAAATGCACGAATTTTCTGCTGGCAGATTTTCAGTCACCATGTTTTTTAGCAAAACAAACCACGCAATGTGTACTGTATTCGCCATAAGGTGTATAATCAGGTAATATTGCCGACCCCTCACCCCCGTCTCCGATTTCCAACCAATTTGCTGGCTAGGGATTGCTTGCCTTGCCTTGCGAGGCAGTGCCCCCCACTCAATGGCCATGGGGGTCGTCTGCACCGGGGCGGAAAATGTGCTCATTCGAATTACAGCTGTACAAGTGCGCGGTTTTGTCTGGTTTTCTGCGTTTCAAAGTGGTTAAAGCCTGGAGCTTCTTCCCACCGCCACACTGATTTGATCAGACAGAGGCGCACTTGCTGGGCACCCCCGAGCGCGGGCCCGAACTTTGTCCCCCCGCCAAGCCAGAGCGCGGCACCACTTGTCCCCCGTCTTGGCAAAATCGGTGCATGTTTCTGAAAGACGACTCTCCTTCCCTTGCGCAAGACAGCAACAGCGCAGAAGGTGTTGATTTGGAAAAGTCGGGGTTGGGATGAGATGGAATGGGATTCGATAAGATAAGATTGGAGTGTAGCGAGGAGAGAGAATGTATGGACGGAAACTTCCTTTCCCCACCCAAGTAGCTTTCATAACACCGCCGTGCTGGCAGTGGTTGTTTACAGCCAATGTGGCTGAAAGCGCGACATTATCCATTGACCCTCCTTATGACCACCTCTTGAAGTAATACTATACCAGCTACCAGCGAGCGACTCGCTGCTGCATATCGGCCCTGTTCTCTAGTGGAATCAGGCTGGGGTCGCACTCGGAGTGTAACAGGTCGAGTCTCGCACGTTTGAATTAAATAGGCGACTTATTGATACCTATTGAGTCTGCCTATTGATACCTCCGTTTACTGAACACGACGATCTTGGTCTACTTACCTCCCTCGTCCCTTTCTCGATATTCCTGCCGTCCTGCCTACCACGCGCAAACCTTTTCGACTTGGTATTAAAAATGCGACTATCATGGTCCAGCTTTTCGCACTGCCTCCCGCGCCGCGCCTTCACGTCCACCCATTAAGCCATGTCCGCGCACCGCGTTTCATGTATTGACACAATCGTTCTCACAAGAACATTAGGACCACACTGCAAAATAGCCGACTCTCCTCCTCAATTTATCTGCCAAAGCTTCCCGGTTTAGCTCAAGAAACGTCTCAAGAATACGAAAAGAGTTTCCATCACAGTTCCCATCCGCGTTGCTCCTTTCGTACGTTCGGATATGTTTCTTATCCAGAAAGTAATTTCAGCCGCCGCCATTTCGCGCTTGTTCAGACATCCCCGCTAAAAGTATCCCCGCGACTCATCAGCTCGACGCGATGCGGTTTTTCCGCGGTTACCCGCGTCTCCCCGCCGTCGTCGCAGCTGCAGCGTGCGCGTTGTTGCGCGCATGCCTGCTCCGCTCGCTCCTCTCGGCTCACGTTTCCCCGCTCCTCATGGTTTCCGCCACGACCTGGGCTCCCTCCCAATGTGAGCAACTAACAGTCAACGGCGGTGTGAGGAAAAACGAAAAGACAGCGGAATGGGGAAGGGGGAAAGTGGTGGGGGAAATGGGAAGGGGATCGGGATGTTGGGGGGGGGAGGGGGGGGAAACAATGGAGACCGTTGGTGGTTTTTTTTCACAACAAAAATTGCATACATTCAGCTCCATTCGTGAGTGCTTATAAGCCACTAAGAACCTCTGGACCCAAAAGGCCACTAGTGGACACACATAACACGCCCGAACTGCCCCTGGAATCAGTCAGACACAAAGCAGGCCTGGGCTGGCCACAGGAATGCCTATGTTGTCAGGTTCGAGTTTGCCTTTCTACGGTCCCCGCTCGCTGTACCGTGCCGTGCATGATGCAGTGCCGACGCTGCAGGAGTGCCAGAAGGTGTGGAAGCAGAGTTTCACCGGCTGGGCTGCTGGCTCGGACTGCAACCACGCTTTGTACCTCACGTGCGACGACAACGGCATGGTCACATCCATGTGAGCGTCCATGGCAGGGGTTTTGAGTTGAATGGATTAGCACGGGGAAAACGGTCTGGCTGGATGGTTACTGTCATATAGCGTGTTATTCCTTCTTCTGTCCTCCCATCCTCTTCTCCATCGCCAACCTGTTTTCGCTCGCTCTCCGCCCACCGTCGCTTTCCCTCAACCCCATTCACTCTATCTTTCACTTCTCGTCCTTCCCTCCTCCCGTAATCCGCCCCGTTGCATTCCCTCCCTCGCCCCATGCCATACGCATGATTGTTCTCTTGTAATAGTCCTCTGCTTGTTGTGTCCGAGTCTTAATGCACTGTTGTTTGTGGGTGTGTGTTGTGTGGGCGCACAGGATATTTCCGGAAGGATACTTCCTTGGCGGCCCTCTGCCAGCGTCCATTGGGAGACTCGTTCAGATGAACGACCTGTGAGTACAATGCGTGGCACTGCCACTGGAATGCCGCATCATCCATCCATCATCCATCGTCATCCATCATCCATCATCATCCATCATCATCCATCATCATCCGTCATCATCCATCATCATCCATCATCCATCATCCATCATCCATCATCATCCATCATCATCCATCATCATCCACCATCATCCATCATCATCCATCATCATCCATCATCCACCATCATCCATCATCCATCATCATCCATCGACATCCATCATCATCCATTTTCGTAATTTGCATCGTCGCTGTCTGCCTGTCTGCACACAACAATTGTTGTACTTTGTGACTGAGGCTGTTTCTATAGAGGGGCTATGCATACAGACAGACTACACACGCCCTTCGATTTTCTTGTCTTGTTTGTATATATTTTGTCCACACCACCCATCCCATCATGCCACTTTCAAATCTAATCTGTCGCTCCTTGCACGCAACCTCTCTTCTTTTGTTCTAGTCCGTCAGTCTCATACTCGCTGCAGGCAGCCTCCCATCTCATTCCAACTGCCATCGCCTCTCTCTATGCATGCCACTCTCCATCTCACTGCTATGTCCGTTGGAACCTTCCTACTGCCTGCCCTCCTTCTCCCCTTCCCCCTGTGGCCCCATCAGCACTCTCACTGGTGCGAACCTCACAGGCATCATCCCCACCACCATAGGCCTTCTTGTACAACTGAACTCCCTGTACGTGTGCTGTCCTCCTCCCATGGCTTAGTTTTTTTGTTTTTTTTTTTAATCCTTGATTTGATTGAGAAGCATCAGGTGTTGTTTATGAGTGCCATTGCTCCACCCCAGCTCTTTCTTTTCCCCTCTGGCACGTGCTGCTCCTGTGGGGAAGTCTGGTGCCACATGCGTTAGTTGCACATCACATCACAGTGCCTTTTTAAATCAATCGCATCTCATCTCTCCTCTCTCTCTCTCTCTCTCTCTCTCTCTCTCTCTCTCTCTCTCTCTCTCTCTCTCTCTCTCTCTCTCTCTCTCTCTCTCTCTCTCTCGAATGGTCCTTCGTATTAATCAGCAAGGCAGAACACACAGAGGTACTAAGCGTAAGCTAATCTAAACAAACAAACAAGACTCAACAAGCAACAAACAGGTAAGTACTACAACTTCTCCATCGCCTGCCCCTTCTCCCCACGACCCTATTGGCCGGTAGGGTCTTCCAGCAGTTGGTACAGCTGCTCCTCCCCTAGGCAGCCAAACGGTCCCTGCAGGCCGAGCTCGTCCGCGGCGAAGGCCTCGTGGGTCTTGTCGCGGAGGGCATTGGCCTGGGCGCGCTGGAGTGTGACGCTCCAGCGCTGCCGGTATTCCGTGAGCAGCCTGGCCACCTCCCTCGATTTTGGCGCTGCGTTGAACCGCCGCTTGCCCGCGAGCTCGGCACAGCTGCGGAGGAAGTCGTGTACTCCCGGGGAGGGGTAGCCGTATGTCTCGACCGCCATGGCGTGGAAGCCTACCCACGCGTTCCGTCACGCCTACCCACTCTCTCTCTCTCACTCTCTCTCTCTCTCTCTCTCTCTCTCTCTCTCTCTCTCTCTCTCTCTCTCTCTCTCTCTCTCTCTCTCGTCTCTTTGACTGACTGTTTGTTGTTTCTTTGCGTGTGCGTTTGTACAGCCAGCTGAACGACAACAACTTCACAGGGTCCATACCACCCACCATAACCCGCCTCACTGGCTTAATGTACCTGTACGTCTCGCTTCGCCTTTCCACCAACCAACCTCACACGCTGCACGACACACACGCACACCGCATGCCCCTCTCCTCATGTCGTATCTTCTCACGGTCCAAAGGGACTTTACTCCTTCCGTGTACGATTGAACCGCATAAACACAACACAATGACCCTTCTGACCTTCACTCCCCCTTGCAGTTATTTTCTGCTCTCTACACTTCTCTTTCAGGCTGAGAGTTTTATTCGCCCAACTCTCTTCGTGTGCTGTTTAATCTGCCTGCCCTCTGCCACTATCCCCACATTCACCCCTCTCCCCGTGCCGCCCTGTCTTTCTCCAACTCTTCGGCCTCGTTCCCCCGCTTTGTTCTGTATCGATCTTTCTACATCCTCCCTCCTCCCTTACTTTCCCACCCCTACCTGCCCCCCTGCCTCCCGTGCTCCTTCCCTCGCGCATGCGCCACGTGCACCAGAGACCTATCCAAGAACCATTTAACAGGAGGCGTCCCCCGGCAGATAGGCCAGCTATCGGGTCTCATTTCTCTGTATGCTCCTTTGTGCTGTCATCTTGCTGGTGTGGCTCGGCAAGCAAGGGCTGCTTCATGGATGGGATGGGATGGGATGGGATGGAGTGGGATGGGTTGGGATGGGATGGGATGGGATGGGATGGGATGGGATGGGATGGGATGGGATGGGATGGGATGGGATGTGATAGGATGGGCTGCTGGTCTGTGTGTGGAAGAAGATGGCTCGCACTGGCATGTACTCATGGATGAGAATGTTATGGCTATGAGCCGTAAATTTTCTGTGCTTGTCATGTTATCTCCTTGCTGCCAGCCGCTTCTCCTACTCTGTGCGTGTGTGGAGGGGGGGGAGAAGGGGGAGAGGAAGTGGGAAGAATGGGTACTTGAGTACTGTTGCATGTTTTTATGGGTTTGTTATGAGCACGCACACATTGCACACACTGTCCCCCCCTCAACCCCACCCCGCCCCCCTCCTCTCCCCTCTCGCCCCCCTCCCCCCCTTCCCCGCCCTTCTCCTTTTTTCTCTTTCATGCCAGAAATCTTGGGACGAATAATCTAACGGGAGGTATTCCCACCTCCACTGTCAGCCTTGAGAGCTTAGAAGAGCTGTAAGCGTCCAACATTCCATACTTCCATCCGTCCGTCCGTCCGTCCGTCCGGCCCCCCCGCCCGCGCGCCCGCCCGCCCGTCCGTCTGTCCGTCCGTCCATCCATCCAGGCCCGTACCGTGCAGTGCACTTCCCTTGCTATACTTAGCATTTCAAAGGGCATATGTGCATGCAGCTGCTGCTCCCTTCTTCCCTTGCTTGTTGCTTTCTTTTCCACCCAGTCCTCCAGTGCCCTGCCCTACCCACTGTTGCACTCCTCTCCTCTCTCCCTCCTCTGTTCCTCCACCGTTCTGCACCCTCTCTAACCGTCGTACCTGCTCCACCCCTCCTCTTGCTCTCTTGCAACAGTGATCTGGGAGGCAACCAGCTAAGGGGTGCCATTCCATGGACTATCGGGAACCTCCACTCCCTCTCTCTACTGTCAGTCCTCTCTGCTGTCACCTGTCACCTCTCCCTGCTGTATATTTTCCAATCCAACCAGTGCTCATCTCCAATCCGTGTGGTTTCTATAAGCAGGATGCCTTGTATGATGCGGGAGTTCGGCAGCAATGCATCTGCTCCCTTGCTTGCTTCTCCATCTCTCACAACACGACACAGGAACCTTGCGAAGAACAAACTGACGGGCAGTATTCCTCTAAGTGTGTCCAGCCTCGAGAACCTCCAGATCCTGTATGCATGCATGCTTGCGTTGCGTTGCGTTGCGTTGCGTTGTGGGAACATTTGCATCGAGTCATACTCATGGAAACAGATGAACGCAGGCATTCGTTTTTGTCCTTGTACCATCACTACTTCCCTGTCCTATGCCGTGCTACCTTGTGTGTTGTGGCCCGCACCGCAACCATATCATGTGCGATGAACGCTTTTCTTACTCGCCTTTCTGTGCAACCACGCCCCCCTCAACTCCGTGCTCTTGCTCTCTCTCCCTTCCTGCTACTCTCTTCCCATGCAAACTCACCAAGCAATGGACCTATTCTCTGTTAGGTAACCCCTCACCCCATAACCCTCATCCACTCCGTCCGTCATCCCAGCAAGTCCCATTGTGCTTCTCATACATTGCGGGCCATTACTACGCTTCCCTCCCACGCTGCTCAACAGATGGCTGCAGAGCAACCAGCTGTTAGGCCCTATCCCTGCGGGCATTGGCCAGCTGCAACGTCTCCAGCGCCTGTCAGTCCCACCCTCTCCTCAACTGTCACCAAATCCCTCGCTGTATTTGTGCCACAGCATGAACGTGCGTATGCATCCATCCATTCATGCGTCCGTCCGTCCGTCCGTCCATCCATGGAACCACGGCGCCATTGATCATTTACCTACGTACACATTCATGTACACAAGTTTGAATCTCCACACAGGTTCTTGCTCCACTTGTGTTCGTATTTAGTTGGCGGGTTGTGCATTCCATTCCTCAGTAGCACCTCTGCAACAACCACATGCAGGCCAGGCACTCATTCTCCTCTCGACAGACTGAACTTATCCCTCCCCCCGCCCTCTCCCCCCTCCCCCGTCCGCCTCTAAACCCGAAACCCTCCTTTCGGACGCCAGGAACGTGTCGATGAACAGGCTCACAGGCGGGTTGCCTCCCACCCTTAGCCTGCTCACGGAGCTCACAGGACTGTGAGCTCTCAGCCACCCTGCGTTTCTTCCATTCGTCGCACATCTTTTCCCCTCTCCAGACCAAACGTACCCCTCCCTCCCGCCCCCACTCGTGCCCCCACCCATGCCACCACTAGTGAGTCGTGACCGTACTTGTGTGACGTCTCTTATTATGAGGCAAATCAGTTGCATCCCTGATGTGTGGAGTGACTGCTGCTTGTTTCTTCCCACTCCTTGCCCTTTTCCTCCTCCTCATCACCCTTATATACCATCCTCTCTGCACCAACAACCTCCCATCTACTCTCACCTCCAACCCCCAAATTTCAGTGCGAACCTTCCTCCCCCATCCTCCCCCACCCTCCCCCCATCCCTGTTCCCCATCCCACTCGTCTCCCTTCGTCGCCCCTTGTCGAACCTCAATGACTCTGTGGGTGCAGCTATCTATTCAGCAACAGCATTGGGGGTGGTATCCCTCCTGCGTTGGGGTACCTCTCCTCTCTCATTACTCTGTGAGCATTCTTCCATTCCGCACTCTGCCTTTGCTGCACTGCACCGTGCACCATGCGCCATGCTCCAAGCACCATGCGCCATGCTCCAAGCACCATGCGCCATGCTCCAAGCACCATGCGCCATGCTCCAAGCACCATGCGCCATGCTCCAAGCACCATGCGCCATGCTCCAAGCACCATGCGCCATGCTCCAAGCACCATGCACCATGCTCCAAGCACCATGCGCCATGCTCCAAGTGTCATGCACCATCCTCCATACGATTACTTGCCGCGCCGGGTCTTATCACAAGCGTTGTTGCTAGCTTCATATTGATTGCGAGCCAGCATGGGCATCTCGTGAGCATTGAGAATGGTTTGTCGGCCGACCTCCTTGGGGTGTGCTTGGGCTGTGCAATCTGTAGCCCAAGCAACGGTTTAGGCTTCTGCCTTGTCCCTTGTCATCTCTCATCTTGACATGGCTCACCTCACCGTGCCCCATTGTGCCCCAACGTGCCCCACCGTGCCCCACCGTGTCCCACCATGCAATAGGCCTCACCATCTCTTATATTTGTCCACACGCTCTCCTTTTACCCATCTTACTAATTCAACTGCTCTGCGACGCGTATCTGAGCTGCGCTGTGTAATGAATCACCTCACCCAATCTGCTCTGCTGCCGTCTTGCCTCGCTTTTCCTCCTGAATGTCACCATCGCCAGGGATGCACACAGCAACCATCTCACAGGGCCAATCCCTGCCAGCCTGGGGGACATTGGAGCCCTCGTCACTCTGTCAGTTACTCTCCTCCTTACCCTCCTCGCCTTCCTCTCATCTCCTGTCTCCCGTCTCATTATCTCATATGAGAGTGCACATGGCAACACATGCATACACACACATGCATGCACGCACTCACGCATGCATGCCTTCTTCCATCCAGTATTTTTTCTCCCTGAATGACCTCGACACACATGTAAATGATGAGGGCGACTCTTGAGTAGACCAGAAATCCACCCTTCCCCTTCCTTCCGTCCATCCGTGCACGAGCAGAGATCTTCACGGCAACAGTCTCACAGGAGGCATTCCGGCAAGCATCACGAAGCTCAGATTCTTGAAATCCCTGTCAGCGCACACTCTCCCATCGCCTCGCCTCTCCTCTCTCCCACTCTCGTGTCTTCACCCTACTACTGTCGTGCTGCAAGCCTGCACTGCACCTGGAGTCAACCCCTCTTCTCGTCCCCACACCACACCCCTCCCACATACACCACCACGACATCCCCACCACAACAACAGCCGCCCTTCTTTGCATCTTTTTTCCATACCTTCTCCCCCCACGCCATTTCCGCCTCTTCAACTCCCTCCTTCCACTCTTCTGCCGTCCTGCCCTATCCCCCTGCTCCCCCTATCTCCCCCTTTTTCCACCGCTTTTCTGCAGGGACCTGAGCTTGAACAAGCTGGTCTTTACTTTTGAGAATTCCCAAAAGTAAAACCCCTCTGCCCTATCCCCCTGCTCCCCGTATCTCCCCCTTCTTCCGCCGCTTTTCTGCAGGGACCTGAGCTTCAACAAGCTGGTCGGCCCCATTCCGAATAACATCAGCGACTCTCTCACTAGTCTGTCAGTGCCCGGCCTCTTCCACTCCACTCTCGCCTCCCTTGCTTCGCCCATCCCTGCTCCCATCGATGTCCCCATCCCTGCTGCCATAAATGCCCCCATCCCGGCTCCCATCAATGCCCTATCCCGACTCCCATCAATTCCCCCATCCTTGCTCCCATCACTGTCTTTCATGATGCTCTTATGCTGATCTGACCTGTTTTTCTCTGTGCTAGCAACCTCAAAACAGTTTCTTCGAAAATTGAGAATATTGGCCTTTGAAAGCACCTCTGCACATAGCAATCTTGCCATCCCGGTCCTGTCCTTTGATGCCTCGCATTCGCTCCTTTCCCCTCTTGCATTACCTCTAACTTGTACCTTTTCTCTTTTTCACCTGTTGCATTATTCCTGACCAACACCTTGTTTGTCTCTCTCTCTATCCTTGCGTTGTTCCTCACACATACTTGCCCATCTTGCTAACCCTTACACAGTAATCTAATAGTAGAAGATTGTCTGTTCCCTTCACTCCACCCACCTGTCTCTACCCCGCTAACTCAATCTCCATCTCCCTCCTTCCCACTTTGCCCCTTGATCCTCCCCACCCACCTATTACCCCCTCTCTCCCCTGTTGTCTTGCCTGCCCTGTCTGCTTTGCTCTCTGCCTGCGGCTCCTGCTCGTCTGGTGCATGTGCATGTGCATGTGCGTGTGCATGTGCATGTGTATGTGCATATCTCTCTCTCAGAGTGGTGGCGGAAAACAAGCTCTCAAGCAGCGTTCCGGACTCCCTTAGCCAGCTCAACAGTCTCAACACCATGTATGTATGCAACTGATAATGCACGCATGCATGCATGCATGCACGCCGCCTGATGCACTCCGCCACTCCTCCTTGCCCTCCCTTACCTTCTTTTCTGCGCACCTCCCCTCCCCCACCCCTTCTTCCTTCTTTTCTTTCCATCGCCTCTTCTCGCCACCTCCGCCCATACGCTGCCCCTGTCCCCCTGGGCCCCTCTGTGCCCCTGCCCCCCTGCCCCCCTGTGCCCCTGCCCCTCTGTGCCCCTGTGCCCCTGCCCCTCTGTGCCCCTGCCCCCCTGCCCCCCTGTGCCCCTGCCCCTCTGTGCCCCTGTGCCCCTGCCCCCCTGTGCCCCTGCCCCTCTGTGCCCCTGCCCCTCTGTGCCCCTGTGCCCCTGCCCCCCTGTGCCCCTGCCCCTCTGTGCCCCTGCCCCTCTGTGCCCCTGTGCCCCTGCCCCTCTGTGCCCCTGCCCCTCTGTGCCCCTGCCCCCCTGCCCCCCTGCCCCTCTGTGCCCCTGTGCCCCTGCCCCCCTGCCCCCCTGCCCCTCTGTGCCCCTGTGCCCCTGTGCCCCTGTGCTCCTGCCCCCCTGCTCCTCTGTCCCCCTGCGCCCCTGTCCCCCTTTGCCCTTGTGCTGCCACCCCCCCTGCATACCCATGTCCCTCTTTCCCGCTGCCCCAGAGACATCTCAAGCAACAGCATCACGGGAATTCTCCCCCCCGGCCTGGGCGCTCTCACCGCCCTCAGCAACCTGTGCGTGCCGCCTTCGCCCTTCCCTCACCCTCCCTGCACCATCCTTTACGTCCCGCCGTTGCTTTGCTGCGGCACTGTGGTATGGTTCACTTCACACTGCTTATGATTCTAAATATCAAGTGAACCTCACTGATGCGTGACACGTGTTTGCACAAATTGGCATCACCTGCGTCATTCTCTCCCATACGTTCTCAGCCTATGTGTCCCTTTCTCCCTCCTTCCTTTCATATCCCTCTCCGTCACTTCCTCCCTTCCTCACTTCCTCCCCTCCTAGACGATGCCCCCCCCCCCCCCCCCCCCCCCCCCCCCCCCCCCCCCCCTTTCTCCCCCTTCCCTTTTTCTTTCATCCCATGTGCCTTGCCATCTCGTCACCTCACCACCACGCCACCTCCTCCGGTCATGGTGCATGCACACACACACGCCGCACACATGTCACACCACGCCGCACCAGCACGTACGACACGGCGCTGATAAAGTGTCCCAGCTACCCACAGAACGACTGTGCCACGCAGCAGAACCCGCTCAGCACCTTCTGCAAGCAGTGTGTTGGCTTCTGCTCCGGCTGCCTCTCCAAACACCCTCCCCCACCTATCCACCCTCCACCTCCCCCAATCGCACCCTCTCCTCCGCCTCCTCCTCCTCCACTTTCCCTCTCTCCTCCCCCTCCACCTCCCCCTCCCTCTCCTCCCCCTCCCTCTCTGTCTCCTCCCCCCGCGCCCCCTCCGCCCTCGCCGCCCCCACCTCCTGCGCCGGAGGCTGCTGCGGGGCTGTCAGCAGGAGCGGTGGTGGGAATATCGGTGGCAGCAGCGGTGGCAGTGCTGGGCTGTGGCTGCCTGGGCTTTGTTCTCCTTGCCCTCTTTAGGACCAAAAAGTCACGTGGAGGTGAGTGTGAGTCTATCTGCCTGGCCTCAGGATGTGTGCGCGCGCGCATGTGTGTGTGTGTGTGTGTGTGTGTGTGTGTGTGTGTGTGTGTGTGTGTGTGTGAGGGGGTTGGAGGAACGTAGTTATGCACGTGTGATGTGAGTGCCTAGTCAGGTGAGGCTGTAATAAGAACCTCTGTTTCGGACAAAGGAGGAGTGATTGTGCTAGAGGGTTAAAGCGTTACCCTCTCCCTTCTATCCCATCCTCCATCTCCCATCCCCCCCATCCCCATCCGCCATTCCCCATCCCCCGTCCCCCATCCCCCTATCCCCAGTCCCAATTTCACCCATCCCCCACCCCCTTATCCCCATCTAAACCCCCCACATCCCCCATCCCCCATCCCACATCTCACATCCCACATCCGCCTTTTCTCCCCACACCAGCATCAACAATGCGCACGCCCAGCAGTGCGGTGCCGCAGGTGTGTCTGCAGTACTCTCTCGAAGAAGTCACTCGAGCCACGTCCGACTGGGCAGCGGCGAACAAGATTGGCAGCGGGGGCTTTGGAGACGTGTACCGCGGCGTTGACCCGTACAACCCGGCCATTCCCTGGGCTGTCAAGCGCGCCCGCGTGCTCACCAACGACTTCCGACGGGAGGTGGGGACAGTGGGGAGTGCGTGCGTGCGTGTGTGTCAGACAAGCTCGTGCCCCTCTCTTGGACTCTCTCGTCCCGCGCTGTTGCAACCTACAATTAGCTCAAACTTGTCCCTTGTTGTGCCGTGTGTGCTATGGTGCGTGCCCTGTGCCCTGTGTCCTGTGCTTTGTGCCCTGTCTATGCCCTGTGTCCTGTGCTTTGTGCCCTGTCTATGCCCCCTGTGCTTTGTGCCCTGTCTATGCCCCCTGTGCTTTGTGCCCTGTCTATGCCCCCTGTGCTTTGTGCCCTGTCTATGCCCCCTGTGCTTTGTGCCCTGTCTATGCCCCCTGTGCTTTGTGCCCTGTCTATGCCCCCTGTGCTTTGTGCCCTGTCTATGCCCTGTGCACGCTGCCCTCTTGCACCCAACAGGTGAACGAGATGGCAACGAAGCACCACCCACACCTGGTGCGGCTGCTGGGGTTCTGCATCGACGGTGATGCGGCATCGGAGAACATCGAGCAGATCGTCATCTACGAGTTCATGGTCAACGGGGACCTCGCCAAGAGGCTCAATGCTGGTGAGGAACGCGGTGAAGGGTGGTGTGTGGTGAAGGGTGGTGTGTGGTGAAGGGTGGTGTTTGGTGAGGGTAGTGATATCTTATCTTTGTGGTGGTGGGAGGTAAGGGGAGGTATGTTGTGGTGGATGCTGACAAATGCTGCTGGTGAGTGTTCGCTGACAAAACAGCTCAAAGTAGGAGCTAAACAGCAAACCCCTCTCTCCCCTCCCCACCTCCCTGAACCCCCATCTCCTCCTGCGATTGTTCAGAGGACCCATTGACGTTGAAGCAGCGGTTGGAGATTCTTATCGGAGTGGCTCGTGGGTTGGAGTATCTGCACAGCTTTGGCATCGTGCATCGCGACATCAAGCCCGCCAACATCCTGCTTGATGCAAACATGCAGGTGAGTGTGCTGCCTCGGGCATGCATGTGAGATTGAAACGCACTCACAAGCCAGCCCCTACAGGACGACAGTAAGTGAGCCGCAACTCTTGACTCGCCTAAAAAAACGTTGGTGTGTGTGCAGCCTCCAATGTGTTCTCTCTCCCCTTCACCCCGTGTTGCAATCTCATACTCTTGTACTGACTCATCATCCCTCCCACTCCTCTCGTCAATCCCGTGTCTATTTTTCTTTGTTCTCCGTGTTTCAATGCCCACCGCTGGCAGTCGAAGATAGCAGACTTTGGGCTGGTGAGGATGGGCGAGGGCACACAGCTGCACTCTACACGAGTGCTGGGCACGCCGGGTTATGTGGACCCCGCATACTCTCAGTCTCAGAAGGCTCCCACCACCGCTGATGTGCACAGGCAAGTGCTGACCGCGCGTCAGCCCCCTCTGCTGCGGCTGCTTTCTGCATGTCCTCTTCTTGTGGTTCTAGTATATGTTCTGCTTCCCAACTGAGTACTCACAATACGGTTCCTCTGTGCTGCTGAATCCCTCGGCCGTCATTCTTCCTTCGTCAGCTAAACGAATCCATCTGTCCAACCCTCTCCCTCTCTCACACCCCCACAACTACACCTTGTCCCACACCCATTCACACATCACGCACATCCCTCCCTCCTCTCCTCTCCCCTCCCACACCAGTTTCGGTGTGCTGGCCCTGGAGCTACTAACCAACCGGCACGCAGTGTTCATGCTGGAGGGCGGGCAGCAGGTGAACATCAAGGAGTGGACGGCCAAGAAGCTAGCGAGCAGCCGCATCGCAGACATCTGCGATCCGCGCATCCAGGCCCCCACCGCCCTTGTGCGGCGCCTCGCAGAGCTCGCCATCTCCTGCACCACCATGCCCACCGCCTCCCGCCCCACCATGGGCAAGGTCGCGAGCGAGCTGGAGGCTCTTAAGGACGAGTTTGTCGGGCACGAGGTGAACCGCGCGGCGCGGAATATCGACGAGCAGATTCACTCGGCGTCGAAGCTGCACCGGCCGTTGGATGAGGAGCTGGATAGGATCTCGAACATGACACCGAGTAGCGGGCCGGGGAGCACGATGCGGGAAGGGAGTGGGATTGTGCCGGTTAGTGGCAGCACACATGATGAGGAGCCGCTGACGGCGAATGTCTCGCATGCTGCTGGGTGAGGGAGGCACTGGCAAATTGGAGTGTGTTCTTGCTTCGCTTGGTGAAGGAGGTCATACTACCGTGCAGTAGTGCGATGCGGTGGGATAGGGTGGGATGGTATGGGTTGGAATGGTGGTATGATGGGCCATTGTGAGTAGGTACAAATGCAGCTTGTGGGCTGAAAGTGCCCTCGGTGGCATGGTGGTGCTCACTGGTGGCTTGGCTACTGAGCAGCTGAAGTTGCTTACTGCCAAGCCAGCACCCTAGTTATTGTTACTAAATATTTAGAGCAGCAAACTGCAGGTGACTTGATGCTGCAGACAGTACAGGTGCAGGAGGTAGCAGTAGGTGTTCGGGTCATCGTCACTACTGGCTGTCTGGCTGGACCCAGTGCATGTGTAGGTGGGATGGGATGGATGTTCTACTACTATTTATGAGCAGTTGTTATCCTGTTGACAATGCACCCCTCTACTATGCTAGTGACACCATCTCTCAATATCTATAATAAAACTGCATATTTCCAAGATATGGTGATGGTGGTGTGCAGCTGGAGATATGGTAATTGTTTCCAAAGGACTGTATAAATCCGAGTACTACCCAAACAGTTTGGGAGGAATTGGAGCAGAGACAAACGTACTGCATGTCACAGTAATAGAGGCACCAAATACTACAAGCAAGCAACTGTTTTGAACGCCAGTAAGGCCAGCGCAACGCTTCACAACAAACAGTAGCACCAATCAGAGCTGTAAGGTAAAACCACCGTCGTGCTTGCACAGCACAGCGGCTTGCGTGCAGCCACGCTGCAAAACAAGCAAGTCAAGACTCAAATCAAGACAGAGCAGCAGCAGGCAAAGCCAAGCATCAGTTGAGTAACAAGCTGATCAAAATTAAGAGCAGGCCACGACAAGAGGGTGATGGTGGTGATGCAGAATCAGCCGAAGAAGGGCAGGGGGCGCTGCACGGCTGCCTCCACCTGGCGCAACTCTGCTATAAGCTGCTCTGCTGTGTCCTGGGGCAGTGGTAGCCGCCGCACCTCCCCCATGTACCTGGGATGGGCAGTGGGCACGCACGCACACGCACACACAGGTAGGTAGGCAGAACATGAGCAGGAAACAGGGTGGGAGTGATAGGGGGAGGGGATAGGAGAGATGGAGATGGCAAGGTGTGGAGAAGAGAGAGGGAGAAAATGAACAGAGAGGGAGGAGGAAGAGTAGAGGTAGCCAATCCCGGGAGCGTGAGTCGTCGTACCGGCTGCAAGCGCTGACAAGCACAGCTCTGGAGGCGCGTGCGCTCATCCCATCGCCCATGCGCGGCCCATCCATAGCCATGAACTCACTCCCGTCCACGCCTTCCACTTTCCCCCGCGCGCCTCCATCCCCACCCAGGCCCCCATCCGCATCGACAAGTGCAGCAGCCCACTGCTTGAGAACAGCGAGGACGGAGAGCAGCAGGCGCAGGCGGAGGGATGGCTGGCAGAGTGGGCCGGCAGCGCGCGAAAGAAGCTGTGAGTATGCTGCTGCCACGGGCTCATATGCGCCGCCGCAGGCGGAGATGAGAGCGCGGGGGATCTCGTCGTGGGAGGACTCGCCTCTCGCCTCCAGGTCCTGATTGTGACACGAGGGGTTGACCCAGGTGAGCAAGGGCGAAGAGAGAAGAGTTGTGGGAGGAGCGGTGAGCACGATGAAAGGAATAGATTATAAGGAAGAAAGCAGGAAGGCTTGTGCGCTGCCCTCACATCCCTCCTCTCCTCTCCTCTCCTCTCCTTTCCTTCCCTTCCCTTGCTCCCCCTTGCCACGACCCCCTTGTCTAATCCGCACCTGAGCTGCTTGCTCCAGCAGCAGGCAGAGAAACTCGAGAGGCAGACTGCCCCCACTGCCCCCAGAACCACCGCCACCGCCACCGGCACCAGCAGCAGCAGCGCCACCAGCACCACCGCGCATGGAGAGCGAGGAGCCAACCCTCTGCACCCGCTCGCACGCCTCTGCAATGCCACCCTGCTGCAGACCCTGCTCAATGAGATTGCGCCACATGGCCCGCTCCACGCCGTTGCTGCCGTCGCTTGCATAGCTGGAGAAGCGGAGAATCTCCAGGCAGACCTGTGGAGGGCAGGAGGGGGTTGCAACAACCGAGCATGATGAGTGGGTTCTTCTAGAGGCACACTGCATGAACGGGTGCATGCAAGGCAAGCAAGCATGAGAGATGGTGCCATGGTGGTGGTTTTCCAAGGCACGCACCTCCCAGAGCTGGAACGGCACGGCATAGTCGTTGTACAGGTCCGTTATGCTCCGCACTTCCCTCTGCAGCTCCGCAGCTGCCACCTCCGCTCGCCGCCTCACCTCCATCTCCCCCGCCCCATTTCCTCCGCCTGCACCTGCTGCCCCTTCTCCCCCTTCTTCCATCGCACCCGCACCCCCTGCTGTAGCTGCGGCTGCTGATGCTGCTGCATCGTGCTGTGGTGAAGGTTGGCCGTCAAACCTGCAAGCAAGATGAATGTTGGTGAATGAAGCGTGCCAACAACTTGAGCCGCATTGCTGAACAGCAATGGTTCCTCTCTCACTCTGTTTCACCCTGTATTTGGCTCCATGCCTCTCAATCTCTCCCCCCCCCCCTCATACCTAGTGGCGACAGCGAGCAGGTGGTCGCGAATGCGGATCTGGAACTGCAGCACTGCCAGCTTGTCCTTGAGTACAGTCTGCAGCCGTGCCACCTCCTTCTCGCCTCCGCCCCCTGCTGCTGCACGCCCCCCCATGCCCCTTGCGCCTGCACCCCCTCCTGCTGCTCCCGTGGCCCCGCTGCTGCTGATGGCTGCTGCTTGCAGCACTGCTGCACTCAGGAGGTTGCATCTGATGGATGGTAAGGGGAGGAACAGGGGAGGCAGGGAGGATGTTATGGATGAGGCAAGGGGGGAATGAGGAGCGATGACATGGATGGATGCAGAAATGCACACATGCAGGCAGCAGACATGCTAAATCTGTTTTTTTTTTTTTTTTTTTTCTGAGAATTCTCAAGAAACAGATTCATACACGCAGCATCCATGCTTGCACAGATGCACATCGCACTGACCGTTCCTCAAGGGAAAGGAAGCCTGGGTGGCCAGGCTGCGCGCCGTCCACCTGCTGGCGCTCTGCAAGGCGCAGCAGCACATGCGCTGCCAGCTCATGCTGCCGCCGCTCTATGTAGTACCGCGCTAGCACCGACAGGTACCGCACATGCAGCTGATGGAGGAAGGTGGGGAGGAGGGGAGAGGGGTTGGAAAAAGGGAATTTTAAGGCGCCTAAAAAAAGCTGCCGCCGCTCTATGTAGTACCTCGCCAGCACCGACAGGTACCGCACATGCAGCTGGGATGGAGGAAAGAGGAGCGGGGAGAGGGGACGGGGACGGGCGCAGAGGAGGGTGAAGGTGTGACGCAGGCGGGAATGGAGATTGGGCTTGTTTCAGATGGGGAGGTGGAAGGGAAGATGGCTCAAGATTTCGTCACCAGCACCCACCTGCTCATCAGGGGACTAGCCGCACGTCGCTCCCAGCCCAGCCGTCCTGAGAAAGTCCTCCACGTCAGGAGCGTAGAGGGAGATGAGCAGCGAGTCGAGCCCCAGCGATATGAGTGCGGCGTAGAGATTTGAGATTTTAAAACTACGGCACCACCCACCTGCTCGTCAGGGGGCTCCACGTCAGAGCCAGCCGTCCTGAGGAAGTCCTCCACGTCAGGAGCGGAGAGGGAGATGAGCAGCGAGTCGAGCCCCAGCGATATGAGTGCGGCGTAGAGGCGGCGGTGGAAGAGCGCATCGTCCCACGCCACTGCCTGCCGCACCACCGCCACCAGCTGCTGCTCCCTCTCCTCCTCCGTCAGCGCCGCCGCTCCCAGCGGGCTGATGGATGGAGGAAGCGGCAGGGAATTCAGAGAGGAGCATAGATTGAGCAGAAAGAAACTCTATTTTAGAAGCGTCCACACAATCCTTCCCTCCCTTTCCTTCCTCCCTGCTCACCTCTCTTCTCTCCTAACCCCCTTCTTCCTCCTCACTATATCTCCTCCAATCTCTCGAGCCCTCATACCGCCTTTCCTCCCTTCCTTCCACTTAACCTCAGCCCAACCCATCCTCTCTTCTCCTCCCCTCGCTCATACCGTGGCACGCCAAACTGAGGGCGGGCTGCCACGCCGGCGCCAGTAGTCTGGCCACTGAGCGTGCGCACTGCTGCCACCACCACGTCGTAGCATTGCTGCCGCGCCTGCCCATGGGTGGAACCGTGCGCATGGGTGGGATGATGCACTTTAGAGGGAACACCTCAGAGCCGCGCACAGAGGAAGTTGGATGATGCATCTGGTGAATGCAATGGACCTTAAATGACAGTGGCGAAAGATGATCGGATGGAGGGACACGAGCAAAGAGCCATGGGAGCATGAGAGGTGGCAGTGCACTAGCAATCAGCAATCAAACGAACACAGAAACGCACAAACGAACAAACAATCAAACAAACAAACAAAAGGCGGAGGAGGAGAGGCGGTAACGTGCCTGCATGGCAGCTGCTCGCACAGCAGGGTCGAGTCGGGCATTGGTGGCGTCGTTGTTGGGGTCCAGCGCCCGTGCCTTGCGCAGAGGCAGATCCACCACCGCTTGGTAGAACCTGGTGTGCGCGCACACAGAGGGGACGGGGACGCAGGAGGGGGGAGGAAAGTGGGCCAACAAGAGGTGGGAGAGAGGAAGATGGTGTTGCGAGCCAAGACAGAAGATTTTCGGGCAATGAGATCCCTTCACGGTCGTCTCTGGCAAGAATTCTCTCCCTCAACCCTCACAAAATTCTCAAGCTTCACGTGAAGCCATCCCCTTATCCCCTTCCCCCTCCCCACCCTCTAAAACCTCCCAACCCAGAGCTCAGCCCGCACCACCACTCACCCGATGTCTTCAAAGCGCTGGCACACTGACAGCAGGTCAGCGGTCTCGGGAACGCGCGCGAGCAGCGCCATGGCCTCCCTGGCCAGGCGCGTGCGCGTGGCGGCATCACCGGCAGCAGCGGCCTGGCGTGCGGACTCAAGGCATTGAACTGCAGCAAAGAAGGTCTGGTCCGCGTCCGAGAAGAAGGACGGGCAGTCCGTGCGCAGCCGCGCACACATGTCCTCCATGGACCCGCGAGCACTCGGGGTAGTGTAGTACTGCGTGTGGGTTGAAGAGGGGGGGGAAGGGGGGGGGGTGGGGGTGGGGGGGTGTTTAGAAGTAGGTGGAGAGAAGGCGAGGCGGAGGGTTGGTTTTGGGAGCCGAGCAAGCGGAGATGGGGAAACGAGAGGAGAGAGAGTTTTCAGCCTGCCAGACCTAACAGCACCCGACTTTCTAACCGTTGCTGTCTCGACCAGCAATTGTCCAGCACCCGACTTTCTAACCGTTGCTGTTTCTAACCCTCCTCCCTCTCCCCCCAGCAGCACCTGCAGAAGAGCGGCGATGAGCTGGGAGGCAGCAGAGTCGCCAGCAGGCGAGCAGACGAGCTGGTGCAGGGTGAGGGACGCGAGCAGCGCGTGCCACGAGGGGTGCAGCGACTGCACAAGGCGCATCACGTGGTGCTGCGACAGCACGTGCAGCAGCCTCAGCGCCTCCGCCGTGCGCCGCAGCAGCCGCCGCAGACCCTCTGTGGCGCGCACCTGGGGTCGAAGACGGGAGGGCAAGGGGCAGGGGAGGGCGCAGGGGAGGGCGCAGGGGAGGGGGCGAGCGGGGAAGGGGCCGAGAGAAAGAGAGAAAAAAGGCAAAGGAAAGTGGTGTGAAGGGAAATGTTGTGACAATGTGCTTGTATGTCACCATGTACCCCATCTCTTTTTCCTCCTCACCCAATCCCAATTCCCATTCCCAGCTACAGGACAAACCATGCCAGCCACTCACTCACCTCGTGGGCGGCGAGCTGGGCGGCAGTGGGAGCCAGCCTCTGCCTCTTGGAAAACGCCCCCTCCGCGTCCATTGCTTCAGACATCCACCCTCCCCCAGATCCCACCTCTGGGTACCCACCCATTCCTGCCCCTGCCCCTCCTGCTTCCCCTCCCCTTACTCCTCCAACCGCCATTCCTCTCTCCCTGCCCGCACGCCCTCTCTCCTGCTCCCCAGTCCCATGCCACGCCACTCCCCCTCCCGCCTGTGCCCCTACTGCTCCCGTTGCGCCGGCAGCAGCAGCGGAGGGCGCGGAGGAGGAGGAGGGGAGGGCGGGGAGGAGGCCAGCGCCTAGCACACGCGCGTAGAGGCCGCGGCGGTGGTCCCTGCGCGAGCGCAGAAAGGCCTCCAGCAGACGCGTCTTGGCCTCGTACAGCTGTAGCACCTCCGATGGTAGGCTGGGGGAGGGGGGGGTAGAAGGGGTGGGTGGTTGACAGGGGCGTGGGGGAAATCGGTAGAGGGGAAATTCAGGGAGAGGGTAGTGGGTTTTGGGGGCCGAGGAGGGGTTGGGCGGGGGTTGAGGGAGAGGGGGAGTGAGAAAGGGGAGTTGTGTGAAATAAGATGGCAAGATGGAGGCTGAGATGGCGAGGTAGGTCAGATTGAGGAGAGCAGCAGCAGTGGCAAGAAAAGGGCTAAAAAGAGTGTGAAGGACAGACCTGCAGTAGACGCCGGCAGATGCAGCACCACTGGCACCACCACCACCAGACGCCCCTGCAGCAGCACCGCCTGCTGCGTGACCACCAGCAGCCGCAGCAGCAATGGCACTGGCAGTAGCGCCAGAGGGAGAGGAGAGGACAGGCAGGTCCCATATAGGCCCCAGCAGCCTCGCCACGCATAAGGACAGCCCTTGGAACGCGCCGGAATACACCACCTGAACTTCTGCCCCTCCTGCTCCCACTCCAACTCCTGCTCCTGCTGCTGCTGCTGCTGCGTTGCCCCACCGTGCTCCCATGCCCATCCTCCCTGCGAAGCCAGCCCAGCAGCAGCAGCAGCAGCAGCAGGGGTGCTGGGGCCAGCGGGTGTGGACGGAGCATAGGGCCGCGCCCAAGCCCCCGCTCCTGCTGGCCCTGCTGCTGCTCCATACGCCCCTCCTGCTGAACCTGCAGCGCCAGGAACTCCTGCTGCAGGCCCGGGAGCAACACCCGGAGCGACAGCAGTGGCAGGAGGAGGAGGAGGAGCGGGTGGAGGAGCGCCATAGGGAAGGGAGGGAACGGATTGAAGAGAAGGTAGGCCCACAAAGCGAGGGTCATCCAGCAGCTGAGCTGCTCGCTCTGCCACCAGCACAGACACAGCTGACGCACTCCCTGACACTCCCCCTCCCACCCCTGCTCCCCCGCCCCCCATTCCACCGACCCCCGCTCTCCCCCTCCCGTCACCACCTCCTATTCCCCCATCCCACCCGCCTGCCACCCTGCCACGCCGCCTCTCCCCTCCTCCTGCTCCTCCTCCCCCTACTCCGGTACCCCACCGACCAGCACCACTGCCACCATCCTCCCCATCCATCATGTCTCTCCCAGCGTTCTCCTCCCCATCCCCTGCCACTGCGCCTTCCTTCCACGGGCTGATCCCCGCCGCTAGCAGCAGGCACATGGCCGCAGCCTCCGCGCTGCCGTACCGCACGAAAAAGCTCTCCACCGCTGCTCGCGGCGCGTTCCGCTCCAGCAGGCGCCGGAGCACATCCACAGGGCGGTTCACTGCGAAATTCACCAGCCCAACCGTTGTCAGCACTACAATTGACCGCCGGGGTAGCATGTGCTGAGTAGCTAAGATTCCCCGCGCCCACAGCCGCCGCGCCCGTGCCAACTGCTCCTCCTCCCCCCCTCCTTCCTTCAGCCGAAAGCCCCCCATGCTGCTTCCGTCCCCTGCAGCCCCCCCTTTTCCTGCTCCTCCCTTCCCAGGCGTTCCAAACCACCCTCCCCACCCTCCGCCCCCTCCCCCTCCCCCTCCCCCTCCTTGCGCTCTCTCTGGCGATCCGGAGAGCAACCAGCCCAACGTCCCTCCCTCTCCTTCTCCTCCTGCGCCCGCTCCCGCCCCTGCTGCCCCCGAAAACGGGGAATCAGGAGGCAAAAAGCCGTTGGCAGCAGCAGCAGCAGAGGCGGTGAGGGCACCGGGGAAGGAAGCAATGAGAGCAGCAGAGGGAAGAGCGCCCAGGACAGGAGCTGAGGCGACGTCAAAGGCGGCAGTGAGGAGGAGAGGCGGGAGGAGCTCCGCCATTGCAAGCACACGGCCTTCCAGGGGCACGATGGACACTGTTTCACGGAGACCACGAGGGGGATGAGCTGATTGTGATGCGTATGCACCACCTGCGCCCCCTGCGCCCCCTGCGCCTGCTGGTTGTCCCATTGGTGGTGCTGCGTGGGGTGCTAAAGGGCTGGCGGCTGAGCCTGGGACTCCTGGTGCTGCTCCAGGCGTGCTAAACCCGAAGCCCCTCTGCTGCTGCTGCTGCTGCTGCTGTTGGGAGGAGGGCGAGAAGAAGGAGAAGGGGGATGACGGAGCAGCGGCTGGTGCAGGCGATCCAAACTGCTGTTGCTGCTGCTGCTGATGATGATGGTGGTGGTGATGCTGCTGATGCGGATGCTGTTGCTGGTACTGTTGGTGCTGGTACTGCTGGTGATGGGTGGGAGAGGAGCCAAACCCACCACCGCCAGGCACAGCAGCAGCATACAATCCAGGGGACCAGGGAGGAATGGTGAGATCCCGCAGGCATATAACAAGCTGCGAGGCAGTGGGAGGCGCCACAGCAGCAGCAGCCATGGATCCCAGGGGCGGGGACGCATCAGAGAGGGAGAGCTGGCCGGCGTGACACACGGCAGCCTCCACCCGCAGCATGAGCGCCTGCTCCGCACCAAACGTCAGCCCTCCAAAGCCGCCCAGCCCTCCCAAGCCCACTGCCGCGCCCATCCCTGCCAGCCCTCCTCCTCCAGACCCTGAAAACCCCCCACCATATCGGCCTGATCCTGTCGCATCGTAGAACCCTCCCAGTCCCGTGCCTCTCCCTGCTGCACCCCACCCAGGAGCCCCTGGAAAGCCAGCAGCGCCTGGGGGAGACCCGTACCCTGCCACGCTTGCTGCTGCTGCTGCTGCTGCGGCTGCTGCTGCTGCCGCGGCGGGTGATCCGGCAGCAGAGATGGGGAGACCTCGCGGAGGGGCAGCCCGGGCAGAAACAACTTTGAGCTGGGAAGGCCTCGGATGCTTGTGGGTGTGGTGAGACGCGGCAGAGGAGGAGGAGGAAGGAGTGGAGTGGATCAGGTGGGGGAGAGCGCGGGGGAGGTGGTAGTGCGAGGGCGTGTGGGACGTTGAGAGGAACACACGGCGGCCGTCGGATAGAACGGCTACAAGGTGAATGGAGCGAGACTCGGCTACAGATGTGGGAGCGAGCGACACAACAGACGCCTTAGTAGGCACCACTCGACCCCCTCCCCCCCCTCTCCCTCCTCCTCCTCCTGCTCCTCCTCCTCCTCCTCCACCCACCCCATGCCCACCACCACCAAAAAACCCCCCTCCTCCGAACCCACCGGTAGCACCAGCAGCGCCAGCTTCGCGGTAATACTCGCGCAGGGAGCCCACGTGGGAGGTCTCGGCCACCTTGCGTGCGGGCTGCTGGCCGTCCGCACCGAGGTCAAAGGCGAGCAGGCGTGAGTCGAGTGTGCGCGCGTACAGAATGGCCCGGTCTGCGTCCACCTGTAGCTCTGCCACTGGACTGGCTGATGAGAAACGGAACACTGAGGGAACAACCAGCCTGGGGCGGACGGGGTGTGCGTGCAGGGTAAGAGAGGGAAGGAGGAGAGGGGGGAGAGAGCGGGTGAGGAGGGTCTGCGTCCACCTGTAGCTCTGCCACTGGACTGGCTGATGAGAAGCGGAACACTGAGGGAACAACCAGCCTGGGGTGTGGAGTGGGCGTGGACGATGGGACAGGGGGGTGGGGAAGAGGGAAGGGAGGGAGGAGAGAGCGGGAAGGGAAGGGACGCGGACGGGTGAGGGGAGGGCAAGGGGGAGGAGAGGGAGGGGAGTTGAGGCGGGAATGGAGGTGGAGAGTGTTTAATTAGCCAACCGTTTCGGTTGCCGTAAAGAGAAGCAGCCTACTAATCCATACACAAGAATTCTTCCTGAACCTTGTTAATACATGTAACCTGATATAACCATTAACCACCGCATCAAGCAAGCACGCGCGCAGGTGGCAATTGCAACTCACTTGGAGATCATGGACGTGAGCGAGTTGGTGAGGCACAGCTTGCGGCAGCGGCGCTGCCACCCCGACCCTGAGCTATACACCAGCTCGTACACATGGCCGTCCTGGCCGCCCAGGAAGATCCTCCCACACGGCGTGCCTGCCACGCACGTCATGGCCACGTTGTCGCTGCTCACCACGTAATCAGGCAGCGGTTGCAGCACTATCTCGTCTAACGGCGCCTGTCCCTGCCCCTGCCCCTGTGCGCCTGCGCCTGTGCCTGCCCCTGCTTCTCCCTCCGCTCCTGCTGCGGCTCCTGCTGCTGATAAGGAGGAGGTGGGAGGAGGAGGCGTGCTGAAGAAGGATGTGTCTTGCAGGCCAGGGGATGGCGCTGCTGCTGTTGACGTGGGCCCACGGGACAGGATCGAGGGGCTTCCTCGGGAGCAGAGGCCGAGCAGAAGAATCTGAAGGAAGGAAGGATAAGAGGACGCGGTTTTGGGGAGAAGGAGGAACGATGAGATGGAAGCAGAAGCAGGATGAGAATGATGGGTGATGCCAAGGCTCCTGGAGTGCCACCCACCCATGCCATGTCATGCCATGCCATCACACGCCATGCTATGCAATGAGCCATCCCCAATCCCCAATTCCTAATTGTCGCTTTCCGTTTGTGTGACAGTGACAGTGGCACTGACCTCGAAGGGCGTGGCGAGCACGAGGAGGTGCTGGATGGCGTGGATGAACACGGACGGCCGTGGCTTCACCAGCCCCACCGCGCAGATGGCGTGCTGCTCCCACGTGAACTGCACACACTTCCCGCCCCTGCTCCAAACACGTGTGTGCGTGCACGCAGGGAGTGCCGCACGGGGAAATATTAACGAATGGACGGCCTTTGTGGAAATGGTAGCGAGTGCATGTACATCAACGCTAGCAGCATTCCTATCACTCAAACAGGAGCGCAGGACAGTACGCCCATCCACCCTCTCCCTCTCTCTTCAACCCCCCTTCTCCCCTGCCTCACCTCCCCCCCACCCCCCTCCCATCCCTCCCCCTCCCCCATCCCTCTCCCTTCCGCCCACCCGCGCGCGCACCTGTTCCCCAGGCGCCAGAGGAAGAGCGTGTTGTTGACGGTGGCCCAGGCCAGCCGCGCGGCGGGGAAGAGACCGCAGAGCGCGGAGCCCTGGCCGCCCGCCGCATTGTAGCGCGCGATCAGCTCCGCGGGTAGCTCCTCGAACCCCACCTGCTCCACTGCCGCCGGCCACTGTTGCCAGAGAGAGAGAGGTCTCCCCGCAGGGAGGCGCGCGGGAGGGACGGACGGTTGTGGGGGGGGCGGGGAGGATGAGGGGGTGGGGTTGAGGGGAGGGGAGTGGGTGACCAAGGGAAGGAGAGGGGTGTGGTGGAAGGGAGGGAGGGGGGAAAGCGAGGAAAAGTGTTACAAAGAGAAGGGATGCTTGGTTTGGAAATGTGTACCTGTTTCGCTCACATTCGGCAGTTGGATCAATATCCCCCCCCCCCCCCCCCCCCCCCCCCCCCCCCCCGGCCTCTCAATGCCCCTCAGCAGCGTACCTCCAACGGCGGGCTCGAATACGGCTGGAAGGCAGACAGCCGCCCGGCCTCGAGATCCTCCTGCAGGTCCGGTAAACCCAAAGCCCCGCCCCCTGACCCAGCCCCCGCCCCCGCGCCCGCCGCTATATGCCCTGACGCTGCCACGTGTCCTGGTGCGGATGCTGCCACGTCATCAGCGAGCAGATCCGATAAGAACCTCCCGGCTTCCTCCACATCGGTCAGGACTCCAGCTGCGTCCAGCCACCGCTGCGGCTGCCCGTTCGCGCCCACCACCATGCTTCCCCACGGGCTGGCGGAAACGCCGCTTACTGCGGAAGCCAATGCGCTCGCGGCGGCGGCGGAGGCGGGGAACGGGGAGGAGAGTCCAGGCATGGAGGCAGACGGCGGAGGCGGAAGCGGGGAAGTCTGCGGAGTGCTGGGGGGATATCCATTCTGCTGCTGCTGTTGGTTTGAGAGCCCGCCGGGGGGAGGTGCGCGGTGGTGCGAGGGCGAGGGGGTGTGGAAGTTGAAATCTGTCGCGGGCGAGGGTGGCTTGGCGCGGGCGCCGAGCGGAGAGGAGAACCCGCCGCCGTCTTGAGTCGGGGATGCTGCTCCTGCTCCTGCTCCTGCTGCTGCTGCTGCGCCCGCGCCCCATGAGCGCAACGACGCCATGGAACGAGGCTGCCCGTGAGCGAATCTAGCGGTTAGAAGGCAGGGTGCAGAAGCTTCTATAGGAGGTTGCGACTGGGCGGCCGATTCGCCGAGTAGGTCAGCGTCAGAGGGAAGGGAAATCGGGCAGGATAAGCGGTGCAGAGGGTGTTAGCTGGAAGGGGAGTGACGATGAGGGGAAAGGTAATGGATCGCGGAAGATCGAGCTTGATGAGCGGACAAGGGTGCGTGCGGGAAGAAATCGGGACCAATGTGACGACCCGATACAAAGAACGAACCCAGTAAGATACGACCAACTGTGGTCGTTAAGATACGACCAGTGGAAAATAGGATGCTCGGTTATACTTCGTTATAAGACAAGTTTCGCGAGAAAGCGACTAGGATCACAAGATGTAATCCGAACGGGTGCAAAATCGTTGAGGAATCATTGATCGATCGGCCTTCACTCGACCAGCCGCTGGTCAGAACGGGGGGCTGGGTATCGGCGCCGCGCAGAGGCCGTCCGCATTTGCGCTAAGTGATTCTCCGCGCAGGTCAACCGGAACTAGTATGCGGGAATCGGAACCTTGACAATTCCGACTCCTAAGAAACACTTTATTGCCGATGACGCAGGAACACATCAGAAAGGCGGGAGGGCTAGTCTCCCAGCCAATGTAGATGTAGCGACCAGATGGGTGGGACGAGTCTCGAGAACTGATTTGGTCCATAAGCTTTCCAAATGTGTAGGGAGATGGGATGCGATAAACGGTGGTGCTCAACTCAGAAAAGACACTTTTTGTAGACTTGTAGGTGTTACTCTATGTTTAACTAAACTATTCCCAACGTATATATAAGTAGCCAAAATCCCCTTCGTTCTTTGCATTCTTTTAGTGTCTTGCCGACTGCACTAATTTCCCCTCCGCATTAAGCCAATCTAAACGTATGCCCTTATAAACAATAATTTTGCTGTTATGCAGTGCTATTGAAAAGCCTTGATGGGTACAAAGCAGCGTCACACGTTATTTTCTTATGGGTCTCGCACCCACTCCCGTATGGAAGCCTATCTGCATTTCATCTCGCTTTTGTGCTTGCGGCCTTTTCATTTACTGGCATATCCTTACAGTACGTATGTGACTTGAAAAAGGAAAACATTATACCAAAGCTTTCCAAAATGGGCCTTGATTTTACACATAATGTTCGGGCCATTTGCTCTATAACGGATTCACTCACGAATACCCTATGCCGTGACCCTACTAGACAGCGCCTCTTTGCCTGTGGGGAAGTGCCGAGCCGACCCCCATACATACCACATTCTTCACGTTGTCATGTCATGTGCTGAAGTTTGGGTGGGGGAATACGCACAATGAGTGGTTGGCACGTATATTCCCCGCACTTAATTCTCACAACCTTTTAGGTTGCCATTGCTGCAAATACCAGTAATTGGGGTGGGATATTACCAGATGGGAAGGTGGAGCGAGAAGTGGGAGAGTAACCACCTCATACGGTAACCGCTCCAGTGTCCTCAAGCGGCAATGTCACTCGTCAGCCCGAGTCGCCGCGACGACGTGTCCTAATTTAGTGTCCGTTACGGCCGTCCCTTCAGGTCAACACGGCGCGCACAAGCAATTAAAGATTATAAAAGCTGCGCCTCGCTTTAACTCTCGAGAAACTGGGGCCTTTGGCCTTTGGCCCGCGTTTCAAGTCCGTCCAGTGCCGGGAATTGCGGTTGGGGCAACCATTCCTCGGGTCTGAAGCCTCCGAGCGTGCATTTACGGGGCGAGGGCCAGTGCATTCGCTCGAGCCGTGAACACTCGACTCCACTGGCCGCGCGAGCGGACACCCGCGCGTTGGCGGGACGTGCCGACGCCCCCTCTCTCCCCTCCTCTCCCCTCCTCTCCGTTCCGCTCCGCTCGTGGTCTTGGGGTGTCGACATTCAGTCACAATGGCATGGTTGCCTCGCAGTGAGCTCGTTGCCGCGATTCTACTCGCTGCCATCGTAGCTGGCACTCTCTGCGTTTCGGGGCAAACTAACAACCCGTTAGGTGCGGTGCTATGATAGTGATGTGCTATGCGTGCGGTGCTGTGCTGTGCCGTGCCGTGCTTGTGGTGCTGCGCTGTGCTGTGCTGTGCTGTGCTGTGCTGTGCTGTGCTGTGCTGTGCTGTGCTGTGCTGTGCTGTGCTGTGCTGTGCTGTGCTGTGCTCTGCTCTGCTCTACCCTCGTGTGATGTGATGTGCTCTATGTTGCTGTGCCGTGCCATGCCGTGCCATGCCATGCCGTGCCATGTTATGCCATGCCGAGCCATGTTATGCCATGCTGTGCCATGTCACGCCATGCCGTGCCATGTTCTGCCATGCCATGCCAATTGCCACGCCATGCTGTGCCGTGCCATGCCACCCCACCCCACATGGGTGCAGGCGAGGTGCTGGGGGCGTTGGCATCGGAGTGGGGCAACGAGGACCTAGCATCCATCACATGCCAGGACTCCCCGGATATCCTCACCTGCAACGACCAGGACCAAGTGGTTGCCTTGTAAGCTACGCACCACGCCCACCCACCCACCTCCCACTCCATCCACCCCACCCCATGTATGAGCCAAGTCATCATCGTGTAAGCTTGAAATCACCCCACCACCATGTTAGTGTCCAGTCACCGTTCTGCTATCGCTAAGTCTTTGCCATTGCCATCACCATGCATGTGCGTCCTGTGCTGCAGCCGTCCATGAAAGCACATGCCCTTACTCCTCTATCCCTCTTTCTCATGGTCACCTCGTGTTGTTGCTCTCCTGTACCCCCAACCATCCGAGCTGGAGTGAGGAGCAGGCAGCTGAATGGAGTCGCCAACGACCCACTGGTCACCATACCTGCGCACATAGGCAACCTCACTACCCTCACCTACCTGTGAGTGCCCCCCCACTCCCTCGTGCTGCTGCTTGG